>JAASLG010000121.1:0-40471 GCA_013365235.1 Cercospora sesami
CCTATACCTTTCAGTGGCTTACGCGATCTTCTACAGTAAGTCGATGCCCCTCTCTCGATCCACAGAATTCGCAAGCTAACCGCAGCGACCAGTGTTCTTCCAGGCCTACCCAATTATTTTCGGCGGAATCTACGGTTTCAACGCCGGAGAGACAGGTCTCACCTTTATTCCCATTGGAGTTGGTGCAATATTGGCCGGTTTCGTCTACATTTGGTGGGAGCATTACCTTGAACGAGCTAAAGCAAAATCACCTCCACCATCTTGGAGTCAGCAGGAAGAATACGTCCGATTACCGATTGCGTTGCTCGGCGCGCCGTTATTTGCGATCAGCCTTTTTTGGTTGGGATGGACGGCTCGGCCGGAGATACATTGGATCGTTCCAACGTTGTCTGCGCTAGGATTTGGAGTCGGCTTCCTGCTTTTGTTTTTCGCTTTGGTGAATTACATTGTCGATTCGTACAAATCCGCTTATGCAGCCAGTGCAACTGGAGCTCTGGCTTGTACTCGGGCGATATTTGGGGTCGTGCTGCCTTTTGCAGCACGGCCGATGTACGAGACTCTGGGTGTTGCGTGGGCCTGCAGCTTGCTGGGATTCATCAGCATAATTATGGGCATTTTGCCGTTTGTATTCTTGAAATATGGCGCGAAGATACGTGAGAACAGTAAATTGTGCCAGGAGGTGAAGAGGAAGGAGGCGGAGGATGAAGAGAAGGAGCGACGCTTGGAAGAACGGCAATCGCAGTTGAGTTCGCATGTGCATGGTGATGCTGAGAAGCAGGTCTGATCGGTTGGCGAACCACGTGGGCCTTGGAAGTGTGGCGCTAAGTGGGACAATCGTGAGCATATCGTGGAAATGGCGTTGAGCATATCGCATAGCATGACCGGCAGGCGTAGAATAGACAGTCCATTGTGTCAGCACTACAGCAACACGAGCGAGCAGATGCATACCAAATAGGTAAAAGCATGGCAATACGGCCAACTGTGGACGAAATCGAGTAGTCGGCATTAGCGTCGTGTGGCACCAAGAGAGGCGGCAGACAGGAGACGACATTCTTAGTACGACTCTTGGTCGATTGCTGGCGCCTTCTGCGTTCCAGGAGCCGCATGTCTGACAGTTCCCCAGAACAACGGCAGATACTGAGTCGGGTGAATGCGGTGCCCAAGAGGGAGACGGTAGACGCCGTTGGAAATGTCGCCACTGTGATGTGGATGTCGAAAAGTAGACTCATCATGTTGCAACAAGCAGGACCTTGCAGTGGTGTGCCTTGCAGAGCGAGATGCAGCACGCAAGCACCAGTCGATGGGCCGATGTGAAGCTCGGGTCGGGCCTCCGCTTATGCAACTTGGTCCCAGCTTATCGGATCACGACTTGCAAGGAGCGTAAAAGTGATCGACGACGAGACACGTACTGGTACGACGGAGCAGCGATGAACAGGCCAGAGTGAAGACACGCAGCGACTCGTTGGTGACGAAGAGGGCCCAGACGAATTTCGCAATGTGCGCGGGAGGATTCATTGGTGTGAAGAGCAGAGGGCAGAAAGGAGGGCAATGGCGGAGCAGACACCGCACTTGCGAGCCCTACAGATGTGAAAGCAGGTTGCGCAGGGTGATTGGTCGGCAGGGCTGACTCGTGTCGCGATAGCGTCGATGCAGCTCGGACTCCAGCGACAGACTTTCAGCAGCGCACCGCCGTGGCAGCAAGCTGAGCCCGACGGCACTCAGCTCTCGCTTGCGCGCAGCGGGCTGTGGCGGCGTGGTGCTGCGAGCCGGGCACAAAGTCTCCGAGGGAGCCAGAGGGAGTGATGACAATTGACGAGTGTATGCAGGAGAGCTGCCAGAGACGGGCGCGGTGGCACAGCGGTCATTGGGCCAGGCATTCCCGTGCGTTGGTGGACATGCACCTCCATCGGCACACGGTGGCAGATGCCATCTCCACGCCAACGTGCGAGGAATGCCCTGAGGGTGAACAGTGGGCTGCAACATTTCCCACACCTGGCTCTCGGCAACCGCAACCGTGCATTGCTGCCAATGACGCTCCACCTGCACACCACCGTTGGCGAGCCGTTCCCTGCAATAAGGTGACTTTCCCAAGACGGTAGCCTGGACTGTGCTCCCATTGACTCTCTCGTCCGCTGCTGCCATCGTCGTTGCTGTGGCCGCTGGAAGAGCCGTGGTGCAGAGTCTGAGCAGAGAGGGCCGTGTGCTATACCACCCACGCCATATACCCACTTCGTCGACGACTAGCCAACGCTGTCTCGAAACCCACTCGTCGGCCCGCCGAGCTCACCCGTCACCCACCCTTCGACGAAGTCTGTGAAGGAGAGAAGGATGTACTACTGAGGACTGGGGAGAAGAGGCAGGAACCCACCCAGCGGCAGCAGCATATACTTCCACGCCGAAACAAAGCAAGAGGCAGCAGTGGGACGATGGAGTTCGAACAGGCATACACGGGGTACGTATGGTTGCCATGCAGAACCACCACCACACAAACAGCCACACTGGGAATTGGTATATTGATATTGATGCTGCCCACAGTGCCGTCGACTGGAACTTCCCCAGTCCGGGAGCCACGCCCACCAGCGCTGCATACACGCCCAATGTCTTCCATACGCCCAAGACGGCCTCGTTCCCCTCACATTTCCACGATGCCTTTGCAACGCCGCAGATGGCCAGCTACACACCGTGCCAAGCCGACTTCCCAGACATGCACGCAGCACAGCGGCCGCACACTGCTGCACCAAACGTGCAAGACGCCCGCAGCCACGACGCCCACATGCACATGAACTCTCACCAACACGGCCAAGCCATGCCACCACCGGGTGCTGCCATGTATCAGAATTTCATCATGAGCCCCATGTACGACAATACCTCACGGCCGCAGACCGCCGCACCTGTGAACCAGTCCTTGACGTATGATACCATCCAAATGCAAACACCGCCGCCAACTCGAGGGTCTTCAGTGAAGAAGCCTCAAATGCAGGAGGTCGCCTTTGGCACGCCGTCGACCATAGCATCAAGGAGATTTGCCAGTCCAAATGTTGCTTTCCTGCAAAGGCCAATGCAGAATCCGCAGCTGCAAATGTCACCAAACGTGTATCAATTTGGGAACTTTGGTCCTGCTACCGCTCCAGCTATGCCACAAGCCCAACTGCTATGGGACCAACATGGTACTCCTGTCGCCATGCAGCAGCAACAACCCATGTTGGACGATCCCTTCGCACCAAACTCATCAGCGTCTATGCAATGGTCTCAGACGCAGTCACAGCACAACATTGCATCACCCACGGCTTTCAACACTCCTGCCATGAACAGCTTCTCGCTCCAACCTGCCACTCAGCGACCTGCGTCAGCTGTTCAGCTCAATTACACTTCAGATCCTGTTGCAACGACCACGAGTGTTGACCCGTCATTAGTATACAGTTCGCCCATTCGGCCACCTCAGGATTTCGCACAGGAGCCACCGAAAACTCAGCAGAGACTGCAACCAAGTGCACTAGAGTCAGTTCCGAAACCAAAGGGAGGGCGGAAAGCGGAGTCGAAGAAGCCGGAGCACAAGCGTACCGATACCACAACGACAGTTGGCTCCAGCTCGACTGGTAGCTCATCTACCCTCGCAGCGTCGCGGCCTGTACTTTCAAGAAGCAATACCACTGGCACCGCCAGGCCGCAGTCTATGCAGTCGTTCTCTAGTTTTGAAACGCTGAGCCGACGAAACAGTGTCCTTCAAGAGTCACGAACAGCATCACCGCTGAAGCGTGTTGGAACGACCAATCTGGGTTCCATATCGGAAAACAGAAAGGCGAGACCACCGAGCGTAATTTTGACTGTTGACGAGTTTGGTCGTGCGCGAGCTGTGAGGACGGATGTGCCGCGCGAGAATAGCCCAACAAAGGCTATGCGGGAGAGATATCCGGGGCTCTACGACAGCGACTCGAGTGAGGATGAGGAGTCAGAGGGCGAAAGGGATGTACCGAGCCGAAGTACGTCGTTCACTTTTACAAAAGGAGAAGACCGAAACCCGAAGATAGCGAAGCTCGATCCGCCTATCGAAGGCCTTGATGGTCTCAGCATACCTCGGACGTCATCAGCTGCGTCGATGAAGGTCGCACCGTCTCGAGCATCAATCGCCGCCGCAGCACAGCTCCGACGTGGAAACAGCCTGCGCAAACGCAATCCCAGCCGGAACAGCTCGCGACGAGCGAACAACTCAGCTGCTACCTCCATCGACACAGCACCCATGGACGTCTCATCAGACCGAAGGCAATCGTTCATCGGTTCAGAAGACTTCGACCGAGGTCTCACCTTGACTTCTCGTACCTCATTCGAGCTGGACGCGCATAATAGGAGATGGTCCATGATGTCCTCATCGGAGCATCAGCCCAGCATCTCACCTACACATCCTGCGCAGTTCTCGCAGCCCCAGTCTTCTCCAGCAAAGCGAGTCCGTTGTCTTTGCGGAGACAATCGAGAAAAAGGGTTGATGGTTCAGTGCACGAGCTGTACTCAATACCAGCATGCAAATTGCGTCGGTGGCTCGCAAGGCGCCGCTTCTCGCACGTGCTTTCTCTGTACCAAGCCTACTTCGCGGCTTCAGGTGAGCAATCGCAGAAGATGAGCTGCATTTCTGATGCATCCGCATTTGTTACTTTATTCAATACACATCTAGCGTTCGAGCACGTAATGGGCTATGCCTTCAGACTATACGCCCTATATTTTGGAAGGGGTCTTGGAATTTGGAAGCAAGCCACAGGTTGGCATTGTTTCGGCGTTGAAAGAAAGAATTACATTGTACGACAACACTGCGAGACCAGTTCCAGGCTGGTGAGACAAAGCGGCTTTTTGTTCGCATAATGCATTGTACTCAGATACACCTCGAAACTATAATCAGCGAGTTCGATCTCGCTTGATGCTCAATTCACTTGCGATACTACAAGCTGTCTCAGCACTTCACGCGCTTCGCAAGTCTCACTTTGCAGGAACGAATTGAGATACAAATACTCCAACGGCTCTACATCTGTTCTGGATCTTGACACATTCACCAGAAAAAGCCTCTGCTCTACAATACCGACTCCATGTCTCACGATCGAAGCTCCTCCCACCGCCGTGGCCCTCACGGCCGCCACCACGACCAAAATTTCCCACCTCAACGCTACTGCGATCTCTCTCATCACGATATGCTCCTCCTCGCACCACTTTTCCGCCCCATGCCTCTTCCCCTCGACCCTTCCTACGCAGCTCATGCTTCCACCCTCCAAGCTCGAATCCTCGAACTTCCAGCTCATCTTCTGCGCTCTAATAAACACGAAAGTCCAGCTTCTTCTTTCGCAAGCAGATTCTCCTCTCCTGACAACCACAGTAGTTTTTGTGAACTGCATAAGAATCTCAGTCCTCGACCGATCGAGAGTTTGGTCAGACATTTGAAATGTGCAGTTCACTTGGATGAATTGAAGAAATATGATTTTGAGAATTTGCAAATGCAGATTTTGGGGGATATGGTTGTTACCTGGGGGAGTAATGATAGGAGGAGTGACGGATTTGGAGGAGGGATGTCGCTGGACGTGAAGTATGGGCCTGTTTCGGCGGAGTTTGTTGAGGATGATGATGATGAGCAGGAGGTGGGCGGTTTGAGAAGGATGTTGAGTTTGAAGGGGAGGAAGAATGGGAAGAAGGAGAGGAGAATTTGTTGCGCTGCTTGTAAGCTTTCGAATATTGCGGGGGATTTGTATGGGTTGCAGATTCTGGGTGCGCTTGTTGCGGGGGATGTGGGGAGGAGGAATTGGAAGGCTTCGAAGAGAGTGAGGTGGATGGAGGTTTGGTATGCGAGTGTGAAGGGGGAGAATGCGGAGATGAGAGAAGTTGTGAGGCCAATGTGGGAGATGGCTGTTGAGTTTGCGAGGTATCGATATGATGCTTCGGGGCGTGACAGCGACTCTGGTCGAGGCGAGAATGAGAGAGATTGGATTGAGGAGTTTCAGGAAGAGGTTGTTCAGAACAAGAGGAAGGGTCGGCAGGAGGGGAGGGCGGAGATGGGATTTCAGCACCAAGTTCCTCGCCCGGATCCTTTTGTCGATCGTCCTCTTCCGGACCCTTTTGTTGACGGACCTCTCGAGGACGAACGCAGGAATGGCGCCGGGACTTGGCGTATTCCTTCGCCGCCAGTCTCCCCTCTGCACCCTCGGCCTGCACACCCAAGACGACGAGCGCCAGATGCCATGAGCACTGCTTCTTCTTTTTACTCACAACACTCGGCGATGAACGACTGGGACGGCTTCAGGCAATCTCGAGAGCCCCTGAGACCTATGGCGACCCCCAGCAGACCTTCTACGACGACCCCCAGCAGACCTCACGAGCATTACCCAACGCCGTCCTCGGTCTACTCTGGTGGACCCCAGTCTTCCGGCCATGTGATGAGCAGGGGTAGAAGAGACCCGGCAAGTACGATCAGCCAGATCATTGACTTGTACGATCGCTAATGTGTGCAGCAGAATTGGTATTATGAGCTAATGCAGCCGCTCGTTGCACCAGAATGGGTTTGATGTCACCGCAAAGTCGTTTTCGGATATCCCGTCCATCACGATCGTAGATGTCTGGCCAATCCGTTCCGGAAAAGATAGCGATATTGCCATCCAATAACCTCATTCGACAGCCTCAAGCAGAGTCTTTCTCAAAGTCTCTCCAAATTCCTCCCAATTGACCTCTTTCTCTCCAGTCTCCGCGGCATTGTCGTAAGCCTTCACCATGTCCTCTTTCCTTACTCTGACAAGCCAACCCGTACTAGTCACCATCGTAATGGCAGTCCCATCTTTACTCTTAGCTACCACGCCCGCCGCGTTCAAAATCTTTTCCAGCGAAACCTCATCAAAATCCCCTCCAACTTGTCTCCCGACATCAAACAAATTACACATCCTCCTCTCTTCCAACGCTTCTTTCACAAACCCAACCGCTCGTTCTCTTAAAGCAATCTGCTCCTCTCTTTCTTTCCGTTCCTGCTCCCTCCGCTTCTCTCGTTCTTTCGCTTTTTTCTCTTCTAGCTTCGCTTCCGTGGCCTTCCGTCTTGCAACTTCTGCAGCTTGAGCGGCTTCTCGTTCAGCGGCGCCTTCTGCATCCTTTGCGCGTTGGGCGTCACCTTGAGAGCGTTGGAATTCGTGGTAGGCTCGTCTTTGGTCCTTTTTAGCAAGAGATTTGGCTTTTTTGGCGCCGATGTTGCGTTGGGCTGCAGGCATGCGCGCTGCGGGATTTGCTGGGCCGGGTTCGTTTCGGTCTTCTTCTGCTGCCACCCCCGCATCTGGTTGGATGGGAGGAGGAACGTGGCCATTCTCCCGCTCCGCCTGGTGAGTTTCGTGGACTCCATCGTTGCCATTGGGCTCATTCGCGTCATTTTGTTGATGATTGGGTGCTTGATCAATCTGCTCATCATGAACATGGTCATCGGGCCTGCGGTTTCGTCTTTGAAGGTTTTCTTGGATTTGTGGAGCGAAGTATAGGAGGACTGCTAGGACACCAAGGTGGATCACATCTTGATAGACTGGAGTGCCAGGTGTGGCGAATGGCAGTAGCCTATTGAGGAGTCGGAGGACGGAGGACATGGCTTATAGCCTGTGCGAACCGCACAGGCTTGCATGCGAAATCGGTGACCCCGTCGAGTCGTTTTGTGGCAAAGTCAATGTCGGACAAGCGAGATCATTAGGCGAGATAGTCCCAGATGCGTCAGTAATTCGGTTCCATGGGGCATTGGGCACGACACGAAACTTGCTTTGATGTTAGTATGTTCTCTTTGTGGCAAAGTGTTAGAGCAGAGAGTGAGGTCTGGCAAAAAGCCTCAGGCAGAAACTGCGTCCGGCCCGTTTTGCTTGGCGCCTCCTCTTCTTTGAAAGTCCAACTTCGAGATGGTGTGCAACTTGACAAAACTCACGTAAAAGGGACGGAATGGCGTGCACGAAGCCAGGGCAGCATGTCAGCTGTGCTCAGATGAGACCTGTGCGAACAACATGCCGAGGCACTCGACGCTTCTCGTATCTACCAACCCGCCGGGTGTGAGACTCAGTGGCGGACTCTCCGGGCGTTCTACATTTCTCCGTTCCAGCGTCACTGCAGGCCTTTGGGCCTGAGTGACAGCGTCTCTCACAGACGGAGCTCCGGCTTCAGAGTCGGCACAAGTCTTTGCCCTTGGCGCTGTCTAATCTCATCAAACCACTGTTTGTCAGCTGCAGTGCAAACAGAGCCGGAGACGATACCGAACACGCACAAGAGACTAGAGCAGGACAAGTCCCGAAATACCAAGTCGAACATGCAGCAAAAGATCACAAGCTCTGCTTCACAAGACATTAGGCAGCTAGGCGACCTACTCGTTGCCACCGTTGCGCGTGGCTCTACAAGGAAATTCGCGGCAGTATGCACCAATCACGCACGTTGCCGCGTCCCGCCCGCCGAATGGTCTCTACAACCCATGCACACCGGACCTATACGCTGTCGTCACCGCTTCAGTCTGGCTCGTAGTCGCTCCGACACGAAAACACCGAAGGTGAAATATGAAGAAACCGAGGGCTTGGAGCCTAATAGATGGTAGGTTCCTTCTCCAACAACAACAACTTCATTTTCCTTCTACCCTCCAGGAAGAGGTTTTACTGTCTTTACTGCGGGAATGTCGACTGCCAAGTGCGATGAGATTCTGGGTCGAAATGCTGGACATACGATTGTGAAGGGACCACTTTCGCCATTTCGCCGGTCGGCAACCTTGTTGTTTTCTAAATCTCCTACCACACCTCCTCCATCCTACGACCAAGTCGTGAAGAGAGGAGATACATTCGCAGCGTCGCAGGCTCGACCGCTGCAATCCAAGTACTCACACAAATTCAAACCAAGTCTCGATGCTCCTCCTGAAAGTTGGGAACCGCGATCCCTCAAAAGCCACAAGAGCGAAAACTTCCTCAACTCCTACGCTTCTTCGCCTCGTTATCGAAGGGACAGCGCGGACTTGAACTCACACATCTCGGACAATGCTGCCCAACGCCTACCATACGTTCCCAAGAAAGACGTTCCGCCTCCGCTGATAATTGAGAAAAAGAGCTTGTCGCTGCAAAAGTCGGAAAAACCAAACCCATACGTCGTGGAGCTCGAGGCACCAATGTGCAGCCCCAAGACACAAAGTTTCGTGCCAATCAGGATACCGACCAAGATTCACCCTGCATTCAGGACTTCCGAAGATGATGCAAGCACATCAAGCGCACCAAGCACACCAGAGAACGATCATCCACTTTTCAGGATTCCAGATTACCAGAAGCCACAAGTTGCAAAGCCACAGATTGCAGAGCTAGAGGCTCCGATCGACTTTGCACGAGACAAACGTATTCACATTCCATCACGTTACTCCGTCGACTCGTCACCATCCCTGTACTCACCTCCTCTGAGTGCCCCACACGACATACGAAACTATCCATTCCGCCTCTCCATCGACTCTGCGCCCTCTGTCTATTCCGTACCATCCACATACTCTCCGACAACACCTCAATGGATCCCGGATGATGAGAAGATTGTCATCAGCGAGCCGGAGCTTCAGGACAGACAAATCCAGACGAGGGAAGTTACAGTACCCGAGCAGATCCCTTCACCAACACAACGCATGGGGTTGCTTCAGCCACCACGAAAGCGAAAGGTCTACGAGGTGCGCTTCGTGGGAGAATTCGCGACCAATCAAATGGAAATTCTGAAGAACGGAAGAGTCGTCAAATTCGTGCAGATAAAGTGCAGCTTCTTCGGCACGCCATTGGTCTTGGTTCATGCTGGCAATACGCACAATGCACCGATTGTCGCGGTAAGTCTATGCGCTACAGACCGAGCAAGGCTTGGCTTGGATAAACACCCGATACTTGGAACAAATGCTGACTTGTGTTTCTTGTAACAGGCTTGCAAGTTCAAGCAAATTCGCTCTGGATTTTATGTTCGCGCCGGACCCATGGACTCTACGCCTTACCAAAAGTGGCCACAGGTCAAATGGAACAGCTGGAACGAGAAGGATTACCTGTTTGGCTTTCAGCATCGTCGACTGTGCTGGCGCAGGTATGTGACCACGGCTCACTCGTCAAGCTCATTTCTTGTAGGACTATCCCACTGACTTGGAACAGTGCTGCCGACGGCATCCTCGACTGCACAAATGCTGGGGACCACCATCTCATTGATCTTGATACTGGAGTAGTGCTGGCCGCCTATCATAAAGATCGAACATGGTTCGCTTTCAAGCCCTTTGCGAAGATTGAATTCTATGCCGGAGTGGAAGAAGAGTTGGAAGTGTTGAGCTTGGCTATCGTCATGGGTATTGAGGAGAGGAGGAAGCGTGCGATTGAGGCGAACGCTGCTGGTAATCGCGGAAGCTGAGCTGACGAGGTGTAATAGGCTACAGATCAGGATATCTGTGGACTTGTGTGTGTACGTTAAAAGTCGAAGCTCTCTATACCAGATTGTTATTGTCATGTGAGTTGTCGTGGTCGGCTTGATGTTTAACACCATTCACCTGCTAGACTGTGCTTCTGGACTCCATCTACGTGCTGCGTGGTGGCATACTGCTGGGGCTCTACAAGTCTCAAGCATTGTCCTGCGAGAAACACCTTCTCTGATCTAGGGACGCTATCAGACAAGATGGCTTATGCATGACGCCTTCCTTCTCCGGGGTCCTCCAGCATCAGACTAATCTACCCAGAGCGAAGCCATGTCCGCCTACTCTTTCCAGTCCACAAACCGAAGACAGCTTTTCCTTACTGCGCCCACTTCCCTTCTGGCTCTTCTAAGACCTTGGCATCTGCCTGTTCGATTGCGCGGAAACGAACGCGCCGCAGAAGGATCGTCGGTTCGAGAAGACAGGACCTTTGGATCGCTTTTCGATCACATCCCTGTGATTATCTACTGGAACTTAGAAGTCGACGGCAATGATTAGCTGTTTGGCTCTCAGAGCAGCAGTCTTGATACAAGTCCAATCAGAAAAGGATCGATCAGCGAGTCTAGTAGCAAATTGTCCGCATGAAAGCTTCAGAACGGCGAGTGAATTGCGATAGGCTTCATCATGAAATCAGAAGAACGGTTATGAAAGCGCAAGCTCAACGTACCTTGATCGTGCCGAGAAACAGCAGCGAGGAGTCTTGTGATGCAGGTGAGAGGAGAGGAGAGGAGAGGAGAAGAGTTATAGTTTTGCGGTGACCAAAAGAGGAAGTTGGTGGAACTTGGCACCGAGGTGCGGTCGGACGATTCAGTCAATCACTTGATGCGTCGCAGCAGGCGATTGCATGGAATTGAGAATGATGTACTGTTAGGAGTTATGAGTAGTTTATGGTGAAGGTCCTTAATTCCTACAGTCTACCTCTCAATCAAGCACAATATGAGACAGCCTCTCCGATTGTCTCAGAATGAGCGATCAAGTAACATCAGCCTCTTCAACGTCTTCATTTTGATGCACTCGCCATCTTCACGAGAACGTCTTTGTCGCAAAATTCCACCACCTTAGTGACCTTGGACCCGTCGTCGTTGAAATATAGATACCAGGCTTGCTCGGCAGAATACCACTCTGTACCATCCATGGGATGAATTTCGGCGATAGATGTAAAGGCGGCCAGTCTGGCTT
This sequence comes from Cercospora sesami, assembly GCA_013365235.1. Lineage (NCBI taxonomy): Eukaryota > Fungi > Ascomycota > Dothideomycetes > Mycosphaerellales > Mycosphaerellaceae > Cercospora > Cercospora sesami. Next base: position 11,609 of record JAASLG010000121.1, read on the forward strand.
CTGTGTCGATGACCAAGTTGGAAAGGACGTTGTTCTTGAACTTCAGCACCTTGATGTCATTGGCTACGGCTCCTTGATAAGTCTTGTTGTCGAAGAAGAAATCAGCTGGTAGCTGAAAGGTTTGGTTTACAGATGCAGGGAGCATATGTCGAGTGCAATCTTCTGTGACGTCGAGGTTGATGATTGAGGCATCGTTTTTTGTTGAAGTTTCTTCGAATCTAAAGAGGAACGATCGAGCTGTTTGTTCGATGCGTTGCCTCAGGTCTGTGGTGGACCGCGTGGAAGTCATGCTGAACGTCGACTTTGGAAGTTGTTTTGGTCGAACAATTGGTACAGTGAAGTAGCTTATGATACTCAACCTTTGGTCTCTATGTCTGACAGGATTTCTGGGACTGATATATTGTATGCCATCACCACACATCGCCGCCTTGAGGCACAGATCGTTGCCATAACGTGATGTTGTAAGAGCAGTTGGTCCATCGTTCGTTCCATACCACGGACTTAGGAGTTATTGCTGAAGGGTCCAGGCCTTATGCATGAGCGCTAACATGTGCTGATGGCTGATGCCTCGTCCGTGTCCCATTGGCGTGAATAGCGTGCTGACGTTTTATCCGGTTCCGGACTAGTCTTCTCAGTGTGGCTTGGATCCCTGGTCCAAGTGCATTTGCTCCATAACGTTACTAGATACCTGCCGCCCTGACGACCTTTCAAACTCGACTTTTTCCGGGACTAGTTACTGTACCTGCAGCATGACACATTTACCAGATCCTCATCATCAAGCAGCCACGCGCCCACGCGCACATCTGCACGCTTCTCGTGTAGGCAGGCCAAGAGATCGCGATGGCGTCTTCGAATTCTGGCCGCGATGAGAAAGCAGTCGGGACGCAAGAATCTCAAGCCCAGACTAGAAAGCGAAGGCAGCTGCAGAACAGGCTAAGCCAGAGGGCCCATCGTAAGTTCCCCGTCCAACTCCATGTGCTCAATCGACTCAAAAGTGATCCAGGGCAGCGGAAGAAGGTCCAGCCTGCAAAGACCGATCTCTCAATGCGACCTTTTCAGGTCGATCGGTGGCGTCTCGATGAAGTCACTGATTTGGCCTCTCAAGAAGCCCCAGCAGCACCGCAAGACACGGATGTCACACATGCGGATAATCCCGCGCGACTGGAAAGCGACAGCGACAGTGCGATTTCGCAGTCTCACGAGCCTGACCAGCACTCTGCACAATCACTCACCTGTCCCGCTGACGGCCCACCAGTGACCCCGCCAGCTCTTGTGTTCCCCCTCTCCACCGATCACCTGATCCATCTCGTTCAGTACAATGTCTTCCGCGCTTTCGTCTCGAATAAGCGCACTCTTAACACTTTCCTCACCGGCTGGAAAGATCCCCCGCCTTCCTCAGTTACCTGCCCTCTGAGTGGCCCTTACGTGGACAACACTATGGTCTATCCTTTGAACCCCAATACACCATCGGCCCTCGTCCCGACTAGACTGCAACAACACCAGCCTCGTCATCTCTGGCTCAATCTACTACCTTTCCCACAAATGCGAGATAATTTAATCACGCACGAAGGACTTTTCGATCATTGGGACATGTTGGGAGACCTGATCGGTGAGCTTCTGGTTATACCACGGCTTCTCGAGCGGAAAGCTAGATCGCGATCCTCCCATGTAACTAATCCTACGACCGGCGGAAGTGTGCCCTCCGCCTCAGTGGGAGATTCGGACGAGGTAACTTCAGGACGTACTGGGCTCGTTGTTTGGGGAGAACCGCATGAGAGTATGGATTGGGAAGCGACACCGGCCTTCCTCACAAAGTGGGCATGGGCTGTGAAAGGCTGTGGTGAACTGCTTGCAAGCAGCAACCGCTGGAGGGTCGAAAGAGGCGAGGAACCGATACGCTTTGTGGATGTTTCTGACGAATATATTGTAGAGGACAACTGGAATCTAGGCTGAGGCAATTTCAGTGCCACCGATTTGTAACGATAGACTTTCAATGCCTTCAACCGTGACTGGTGCTTGCTTGAGAGTAACTCATACACCGAAAAACACTAGAGGCGTCCGCTCGTGGTAGGCAGACCGCCATAAAAATGCACGGGAAACGGAATCTCTTTTCGACCGGTATTCCATATTGCTTAGTATATCACGCACGAGCTAAGCCAGAAGCAGACAAAACGTCACCAAGCTGTTGCAACGAGAAGTGAGTGCAATGTCCGAGATTGTTAAGCTCGCGAGTGTTCGGCCATCTGGAGAGAATATATGAGCGATCCTGCCGCACACTGTATCGGATTGAACCAGCAACATCCTCAAAATCGACGAGCAACTACAGAGAACTCAGTGAAGATGGCCCAGATCAAGTTACCGACAGCCAGATTGGGCAAGAATGGACCACAAGTCACCCGCTTGGGCTATGGCGCAATGGGCCTGGTATGCGAAGCTTAGACTATGGGAAGGTTGACCAGGACTAACAACGTTCGCAGAGTGCCATGTACGGAGCTCTCAAGCCAGATGCGGAACGTTTCAGAGTTCTTGATACAGTGTATCAAGAGGGAGACCTGTTCTGGGACACAGCAGATATCTATGGAGACAGTGAAGAATTGATAGGTCAGTCTACAGCGTTCCTAGATAGGACGAATACTGACAAATCCACAGGCAAATGGTTCAAGCAGAATCCTGGGAAGCGTGAGGAAGTCTTTCTCGCTACGAAATTCGCCCTATCGGTCGATGCGGCCGGAAATTTCAATACTCGCTCCGATCCAGAGTATGTCCGTGAAGCATGCGAGAAGTCGTTGAAGCGCCTCAACGTGGATTACATTGATCTTTACTATTGCCATCGCCTCGATCAAAAGACTCCGATCGAGAAAACTGTAGAAGCGTTGAAGCAACTCAAGCAAGAGGGAAAGATTAAGTATATCGGGCTCTCTGAATGCAGTTCCGACTCCCTTCGACGTGCTTGCAAGGTCGAGCATATCGATGCAGTTCAAATCGAGTACGTGTGTCAAATGGAACTCAATGCAGGACTAACTGTGCACATGCAGATATTCACCATTCAGTCTCGACATTGAGTCTGAACAAATCGGCTTGCTGAAGACTGCTCGCGAGCTCGGTGTTGCAATTGTCGCGTACTCGCCTCTCGGTCGTGGCATGCTCACAGGACAAATTCGCAACCCAGATGATCTGGCTGTAGATGATATGCGCAAGTACGCTCCGCGATTCTCTCCTGGGAACTTCCCTCACAATCTCAAGCTCGTTGATCGGCTTTCCGAGATTGCGAAGACGAAGGGCTGCACAGAAAGCCAGCTTACTCTGGCATGGATTCTGGCGCAAGGAGACGACTTCTTCCCTATTCCAGGCACGACTTCCGTCCAAAGAATTGGAGAGAATGTGGGAGCTCTGAAAGTCAATCTGAGTGAGGAAGAGGAGAGGGAAATCAGGAAAGCATGTCAGGAGGCTGAGCCAGCTGGCGGGAGATATCCTGAGGAGTATGCAAGCACTCTGTATGCCGATACTCCACCACTTTAGAGCATTCATGCTTGATTGAAAACGCCGCGGGCTAGTCATTGTAATGGATAGAGGGGAGAGATAGAAGATAGATGAAAGAGATCGATTGGAGATGCATGTTGGACGAAACCTCGCTATTTCTGGCAAGGAATTTATTGCTTCGATTATGCCGATGTGATTGACTTTCAAGGATGTGTGCTGCAGATGAACATGGTGAGTCCCCGTATAGTACAAGTCGATGCCGAGTTGAGTGCTGGAAATGTGCGTAGCCATGTCAATTCGACGATTTTATCGTCGGCAGATCGATCCACTCGTGACATTGTGGGCGCAGCACCGTACTAGTCCAACTTCTGCCCCTCCAAGTATCGTCCGAACCACTCAGGCTTCCAGCCAAGTGTAAATGTCCTCCATGCAATGAATGGCGCGAATTGCCAAGCCGTGAACAACAATGCACTTCTTGACATGCCTCCTTCCATCGTGTATGCTTGCCATACAAGGAGTGGAACGTACAAGAGTTCGAAGGCCAGTATTGCACGATAGAGTGGTAGTCGAGATTCGATCGCAAGCTTGGTATTGGGGAATTGAAGGCCCACTACAGCTCCGACAAATGCGATCGTGGCACCGTATTGCTGAGCGGCTTGTAGTGCTGTTGTTGTGACTTGAGAAGCGGCTGCACCCATCGTTTGAGCCAGGAAATGCCGGGGGAAAAAGATGTAGTAGGCGCCCATGCCGACTGTGAGAGCAGATTCGACTGCAAGTGCAACACGGATGACGTTGCCAGCAGCAGCTGGGTCGACGCCTTGATGTGAAGTTGTGGTGGAAGGCATGTTTCTGCTGATTGTGGATCGGTCTGGAATGGAGTTTCAGCTAGAATTTCTTGCAGTGTAAGAAGAGGAGTTGTGACGGAAATCAGAGTTTAGTTTTGCCATCTTGCCTTTATATATTGAATCGTGTTAGATTCCGTTGTCACGGGCGTGAATAAAGGTAGTGAGCTTGTTGCTGACTACACGCATCCCTGCCATAACGTTATGACTAACCAGAAAAGGTCAAGCGCGCTTGCCATGTGCCAGGCCCGAATTTAGACGTCAGCTGTCCGATTCCTCGTCGTCACTCTCGTCATACACGAGTTCCTTTCATTTTGGCTTGCCGATTGGGCACAGCGTATCTCGTTATGGCGTCTAAGGAGTTGTCTCTGCCACCTGGGCCGGAACGTCAGCGAGTTCTGAATGTACTCGCTCAGCGGAGATACCGTAAAGAACCCCGGTCACGATACTTGCCAACTGGTACTCACTCTGCATAGGGCAGCGGAAGCGAGAACGGCTGCAGTTGCTGGAGAAAAGACTGCGAGTTAGCGACACGGATGCGGCACGCGAGCAGCAGCAACTTCGGGCTCCAGAAGTGCCTCCGCTTCCTGGTTCATGCATGGCTGGCGAGCCAAGCAACCGCTTTTACGATCGCCATCAAGGAGCCGATAATGCGGCATCGTATGCTCAGTGCATAGATCAAGCACCATATGAGATATTATGCACGACATTTGAAGAGCCCGCTGAGGTTCAGATCGGAGCCGATGCCTTTTCGTACCGTGGTATGCCAGAAGAGGCTCGACGCTGCAATCCAGCTGAGAGGTTATTTGCTGATTCGTGAGGCAGATGATGCTGTGCAAAGTTTGACGTCAATTCCCGATGCTCAGTTGTCAGCAGAACTCCAACACCTCGAATCTTCACAGTTCACGTTCCCATCTGACCATGTCATTGACATCCCAACGCTTCAGACGATGGAGGCCTCACTTCGCATCGCAAGCATGCTTGGAATCATGGATGAAGTCTTAGACCTCACTGTCAATCGAACTTTCGATTTGTCCAGAATCCCAGTCAACCCTGGAGATATACCTGAAAACTTGCGCCCTACGCAAGCACAACTCCTTATACCGCATTGCCCAGTTCTTGACGTCTTACCTTTTCCGTCCCTGAGGACGAAACTCGTGTGTCTCTTCAGTCAGCCTGACCAGCTAAGACCACCAATCGCTAGAGGCTCCATGGCCATTATGCGACTGATGCATGATCTTGATGATGAGTCGGAAGGCATTCGCATTGCTTTGGACGGGAACGGGCTTGGCTACGATGTCCGGAGCTGGGAAGTCGGGCAGGCCATATTCAAAGACTGGTGGTGGGCATTGGATTCCGAAATCGTTTCGAACTCAAACCGATTGAGAGAACTCCGAGGCGCACCCAAACTGCAGTTGCCAATTCCATAACCTGGAAAGACTCTGAAAGTCGTGGTAACTCAACCAGACTTGGGAGCTTTCCATCTCCGAGTGCACTGATCGGACCTCGTGCCTGGAACGCAGTAGTCCAGTTACTGTTGTTATTGGCGAGCTTTCATTGCTTCCTTGGCGTCGCGGTTCTTGTATGGTGGCTTCCCGAGAACAGTACATTAGCGGAGCTCGAACGAAATTCTGGAGCCCGCCGTGGACGAGCGGTAGACGATTTGGCAGGACTTTTCTCGACATCGATCGGGAAGCCCACAAATACCTGGCCAGACTTCTCTTATGGAGTTCGGGCCTGCAACCAGGGATCCTCCAATAGCTGTTTAGCTGTGCTCCTCTCTTCTGGAAGCCACTTGATCATCCTTTTCACGAAGTTGATGAACATTCTCTTTTCTTCCCCTTGCATGCAGGTAATCGAGTCCTCGAAACTGAACTTCTTGGGTATCAAGTCTTGGTGCTTAAAATGGCCTAATAGAATTGGTCAGTACTCTACAAAGAGGCAGTGTGGACTCTACATGCCGCTGAAGTCGTAAAATCTCTCTGTCCTCTGGCCGGAAGGAAAACCATCAGGCTTCGGACCCAGAAGTGCCGTTATGTGCGCGATATGCGATCTATCATTATACTCATGGGAGCTCTTCCTAGCCACTTGGAAGAGCCATTCACCCTCGAGCACACCCTACAGCTTGAACGACAATCCGTCAGCGCACAGGACTAAAAGGAAAGGTCATCTCAAGCTATCATATCGTGACTCCAAGGTTCCAGATATCGGCGGGGTAGGAGTAGCCAGCATCGAGGATACTTTCAGGCGCGCGATACACATCTGCTTGGATGCAACCTGACTGTGCTTCTGTCCCAGAAACGGCGCGATCGAAGTCAGTGATGCGAATCACACCTGTCGGTTTTCTCAGAGACCCGAAGTATCTCTGGCAAGCCAGGCAGTCGAACCTGAGCCATGTCCTACTTTGGCAACAATGTGGTATTTAATGTTCAAAACGCCGTAAAGGCGTGTGGAATGGAAGCGATCTGGGTGGTAGTAGGGCCTTTGCTCCTCTTCAATCGTCTGAGTTGCATCGAGTGCTGGCGCCTTTCCTGTTGATGGAGGCCAAAGCCTGTGATATAATGCCGAGAGAGGCCTCACTTTGAAGCGCTGCAGGCACTTTTGAAGTGCCATAGGCTCATGGCCGAGAGCTGTGACCGCAATAGCAGGATTGACGGAGATGAGATGTGCTGGAGTTGGAGGCGCCAAGGAGCAAGGATGGGGCGGGATACGATATCCGTAATCAGCCGCTAACCTGATTCCGCACTAGCGGTGGTGACCAATTTTGGCTCTGGACGACGATGATTTCACTTCTCTATTTCCACTCGGGCATTTCAAAATACCGCGATCATTCTAATTATTCTACAGTCTGGTACGCATTGTCGAATGCTGGAGTCGAAGGGTCGCGCGCAACCGACATAATCCCAGAGTTCCAGATTTGGTTTGGTTTGAGAAGAGTTCATCATGAGACGCTATGGCTAAACTTGCTCGGTACAGTACCACTGATGTTGAGATTACGGAAAGAACTTCAAAGCCATGCTCGCATGAAGATCCAAAACATTGGTGCCAGTACTCATTTCCATAGAGCAGAACATCAGATCATGTTCAATCAGTGTCGGCATCGTCTTCGTCCTCGGCCGCCTCGTTGCGCGCACGTGCCTTGGCAGTGGTGTCCTTCAGACTTTCTAGGAAGTCAATTGTAGACTCATGGACTTTCCTTAGATCATCGTATCTTAGCCGGCCGTCTTCGCCGTTGTGAGAGGCACTGCGCTCTTTCGCGAGTGCCAGGGCGGCCGACACGATGTTTCGAATCTGACGACCGTTCATGTCGTTCCTCCGACACAAGCCATCCTCGATCATTCCGTGCAGCTTCTCGCGCTCCCCCTTGATCAGGTCATCCGGAACTTTATCCAGGAGATTGCGATAGATTGCACCTTTCTGCTTCGGGGTCAAACGCTTATACTGTATAGCGAGGTGCATACGCGACTGCACCGCGACATCAATGGATCGAATTCGGTTTGTCGTTAAGAAGATGATCCCTTCATAGTACTCCAGGCTTCGTAACAGGACCGAAACAAGCATGTTCCGCTCTGGGTTGTCAGATTTAGTACGCTCTTCGAGGAAGACGTCGGCCTCATCGATCAGTAAGATGGCGCCCCATCTTGCGGCGATTGCGAAGAACACGTTGAGCCGGGACTCCGCGTTGGCAGCCTTGGTACCGACTTCGGCTACTGAGACAACTAACAAGGGTCTTCCCGTGCCCAATGCTATCGTCTCAGCAGTCAAAGTCTTGCCAACCCCAGGTGGCCCATGCAGCAGGATTGCGAGCCCCTTCCCCTTTCCCTCGATGATGTCGAGGGACTTTGGTACCGTGCTTTGGCCCGGTCGCTGCCGGGCAGCATCTTGTGATCGCGACGACTGATGGTTATTCACAAACGCTAGGAGCATCTTTTTGTAGTTTTCGCCAAGCTGCAACTGTTTCTTGAAGTAGTTCTTGCGTTCCTCATCTGCCTCCGTAACTTCCTTGCAACTTGAGATACGGAATTGCGCCCACATTTTGCCTCTCAGAGCGAAACCCATGACACGTGGTGGACAGGTCATCAGTCGATCATCACTCATTGGATCGCTTTCTTTCGCGAATTGGTCGTACTGTCTGCTTAGTGACTTAGACGAGGCATACCTCTTCTGCCATTGCACGATAGGAGAATTCAGACATGCTTTACTGCAACAGAATCAGTTGACTCGGACTTTTGAGATGGTTTTGAATGCTTACCAAGTGCAGTCATAATCAGAGCATGGCTTGACGAAGATGTCGCCGAGGGGTGGTCCACGTTCGGAGGTCGACAGGTCATCTTGCGCGCGAAGGAACGAGTACGCGTCCACTATAACCTGACCACTGTACTCCTTTCTGCTGTAAGACGTGCCACTGCTTTCGTCGATGCCGCTGAATGTAGACATCGTGTCATCGTCGTCCTGAGTCTTGCCCGAGAGCATTTGAGCGGTGACGGATCTCGTTTGCTTGATGGCCAGCAGCCCGCCATTGTAATCGAATTGGAATTTGTCAGGTTTACACATGGTCCAGAACTTCCGCCCGCGCTTCAGCAGATCTTGTCGAAGGACACTTTCGTTCCGATGATTGCGCATTGGGAAAACCTCCAACGAGTCAATCTGACTGTCGTCCCGCTCATTGCTCTTGTGTAGAGTGAAAGTGTACTCATACGCGCCGAATTTATTTCCGTCCCAATCGAGGCCAATACAATAGACACGAAACTCTTTGGACTTGCATTTGATTTCTCCTGTCGGAGGTGTGGTGCACGTCCTCACTTCTAACATCTGAACATCGTCCATGAAAGTCTTGGCGCATACTTTCGAGCCGGTTGGATACAAAGTCCACAGATATTCAAAGGGCATGGCACCTTTGGTCAAAGCAACATCCCGGACTTTGAAATAAGGCTCCAAACGAGACTTGCGTAGAATTGCCATCAGTTGTTTCAGATCCTCTCTGGCTTGGGCCTGGTCCTTGTTGTCGGTGTCGATTGGTTTGCAGGCGATCTCAAACTTGTCCCAGAACCAGACGAATTGAGTGAAAGGAGAGGTTAGTGTCAGTACCTCATCATCATCAACGGCATCGTCAGAATAGCCTGAGGTAGCTATCGAGTAGTACAGGCGCTTCAGTGCCGGTGAAAAGATCTCGATCTCCTCTTTCTCGAACTTCTTGTCATATGCGTCTAGCACGCGGCGAAAGACTGTGGGCTCGGCTTCATTCTCGGCCTTCTTATCTTTCGTGTTGCTCTGAATATCTTCATCAACTTTTGGATCACCGTCAGCTTTCTCGCCATCGGCCAGTTTTGTGGCGTCTTCGTCGTCATAGGTCATCGTATCCTCGTTGAACTTCCGCACATCAGCTAAGGCGCATCATTAAGGCACAGTGTGGTCTCACGATCGAAATGTAGTGACGAACCCGAGGAGCGGGCTTCTTCTGCTCTTCGGGCTCTCCCTCATCGGTCTTAGGTTCATGGTCCTGCAGGAAGTTTAGTGCAAGCACTGCTCTAACCAAGCACTTACACTTACCTTGGCATCGGTATCATTTGCCGCGGTATCCTTGATCACGGTGTCCTTGATCACGGTGTCCTTTGTCACGGTGTCCTTTGTCGCGATTTCCTTTGTCTCTTTTCCTGCGGTAGTTGCCCGCGTTGCAATCTCAGATGTTTCGTTGTCGTCGTCGCCGTCTGACAGGTCTTCGTATTCCGCGACACGCTCTTCGAGGTACGCGATGCGTTTCTCAAGGAGACGCATGTACTTCTGCTCTAATATGTTCTTGCTCGCGGAAAGCTCAACATTGTTATGCTTTTCAACGCTCACGTCTCGGGGCGACTGTACTTGCAATTCCGACGCCCCTTCTTGATCGGCACCGGCTTCCACATCAGGCTTCTTCACTTCGACATCCTCCATGATTTTCGATCAGGCCCGAAGATACTTACGCGGCTACGTCAGTGGACATACGAAGCAAATATGCACATGAAGACATTGCAGGCTTACAGAGATAGAGGCGGACAACGTATTTCGTTGGGATCCTGGAAGCAGCAGCGTGGACTAACGGATTGGGTTGGTAAGAGGGCGATGCAGGAAAGACCGTGCGAAAAGACGGCAACATATGTGAACGTGCAGCTGCACAGTAGTATTGACCAACCTAGCTGCATGCTGCATGTATGCCCTCTTCATGCCGTGCTTATCACAAGATGTTGCACGCTTCTGAATTGTACAGCAGGCCTGGGTCACGCCCCCATTTCTTGTCCTTCCAGTTTAGGCTAGCTTCATTCATGCCGGCTTGAGCTAGCAAGCTGTTTACTTTCCACAACTCAGCCTTGTGAATGGTGACACCTGCCTGGACCACAGGACTGCAACCGAGTTGCCGCCAACATCGGTCTCACCGGTGCTTCCTCGCAGCCACAGAGTGGCACGAGGCCGGTCGATCTATTTTTATTGACTTGGTGTGAACTACGGGCGTCCAATGAGCTGAGCCTGGCTGCATCATTGCAGGAGAAAAATACAGAATTCGGCACCGTACATGCAGCATCGGAGATACCCCTCACTTTGGCGTGGCCCAGCAGCAATCCATTTCTTTCAGCTCACAGCTCACCTTATCCATGATGACCATGTTCGACACGCGCCCTGTGCTTCAGTGAAAATGACAGAACTATGGTTCAAAGACCCTGTGTCCACTCAGCCGTCAGTTGTCTCAGTTAACTTGTATGCCTTCAACTAAGTTTTCTCCAGTCACGTTGCTCCGATCGAGGATCTTTTGTATGATAAAGAAGACTGGACTGTCACCGTTACAGATGTGCCGAGCGAGCCCAAGATCGGACGCGAGCCAAGACGCAATGCCGTCGATATATACAAGTGTACCAAGCGAGATCTGCAATCTCAGATTGATGCTCTTCGAGACATGCCTGATTCGGAGTTGACGCCACAAGCGCAGCGTCAAATGGAGATGGCAGGTCTTTCAAGGAGCAGGTGGCGCAGCGAACGCCAGCAATCATCGACTCGGAAAGCTGGAGCAGCATTCCAAGCGAGTATGACCTCTTTCTCGCAGTTTCTGGAAAATTTCTCAGGGATTGCAGAACTTGCGAAGTCTGCTGATCAGCAGTACGGGGGCTTGGCATATGGTACTTTATCACTGATGCTCAGTGTGTTCGTGCACAAGACACAACGAGAGCAAGCTTTGGACGAAGGGTTCGAAGAGCTTACTCTTGCATGTCCACGCCTTCAAACTCTGCTGAGCATTCGGAAGGAGTGCGTCAGTGACGATTCCATAGCCTTCCAGCGCCTCGAGGCTTTAGTTCTGGTGACTTTTCGCCTTGTGATTCAATTCGCACGCGAAGTGACTGAGTATTATAGCTCGAAGTCGCGCAGGTGGAAAGAAGTTTTTCAATCGGAAGCAACAAAGAACAAAACAATGGCAGACATACGAAAGACTTTAGGCGAGGTTCGGCATGAATGTGATATTCTCATGTTGATGCGAATCACTGCTTTGCAGAGCAAACTGGAGGCAATCAGCATTGGCGTTGAGGCTACACAAAACCACTCCAAACACGCAAGTGTTCAACTCAGACGGGCCAGAGAATCCTCGGATACTAGTCACCTTGCCGATCTGCGTCAGATTCTCAAAATCCGTGAGCCTTCGGTGCATACGAAATTAGATCAATACAAGGCTTTACTTGGAGAAGCCTTCTTTTCTGGCAACCTCCGCTCAAAACATGATCGACCTAGAGCGATCTCCATGGAGCTTCTGCGAAGTGAGAGTGAATTCGACAAATGGTGGGAGAGCTCGAGTTCGTGTCTATTGTTGGCCGGGGGAACCAATTTCGTGGACGATCATTCTTCAGGTACCTTGAACTGGCTGTCGTACGGAGCCGTTCTTGCTATCGAACAATTACGCCGGGAAGAACGGAACGTTGCATTCTTTCTCGCACAAACAGACTGGACTGTGAGCTCGCGTAGGGCGTGTTCCAACCAACAGCTGATGGCTAGCTTGATTTATCAGATCGCCGAAATGCACGACGATCTACTGCGAAGCAAGATGGATACATTGAGGGCAGCTGTACAGAGCGCAGCATGGAGCACCACTGACAGCGATGCCTTCATGTCGAAAGCTCACCCCCTTCTGCTGGATATCTTTTCGGCCTTCCCCGAAGGTGAAGAGATCTTCATTGTCATCGACCGTTTGGATCAGTGTTCGTGGGAGGTTGACGAGTTTGGTGACCGGGCCCCGGCCATGCGCCATATGATTGAGGGGCTACTTCGGGCAGCTGCGCAGGCACCCTGTCACGTGAAGATTCTCTTGGTCGTCGACGCAGCTGCGTCCCAGAAGCTTCCAAAATCGAAAGTTATGGTGCACAAGAGAGAACGTAAAAGATATTACATCAAGTCAGAGTGGTGCCAAGCGACGGAGGACGGTGGGTGGGAGGAGTAAGCTTGGGAGAGACGTTAAATCTTTATTCGCGTATATGATCCTTATCCTATAGGTCATGACACTGACGGTGCCTGGTCTTTCGAGAAATTCCCCGACTGTCGTTGTCTTTCCTTCGAAGCTTCCAATTCGATTGAATGAGGATACTCGGCAAAGGCTCATGTATGCCCATGACCTACTCATCTTATTGCGGGACGTGAAGATCGAGATGCCACGAGCGGAAGTGCCTCAATTCTGGCTTCTCTAACTTCTGCTGAGCATTGAGTGTTGATTTCAAATCGATGAGACGACCTGAACGATGCTGTTTACAAAAAGGTTAGCCTCGAACAACTCTATCTTCGGGTAATGACATGCTACTTCTTTTCCATTTTTGAGACAGGATGTATAATCATTTACGGACTTCTCACACCACAGAATGTCAGTGAACCATCATCAATCCGTTTCATCCCTGCTTCAACAAACTTGCTTCCCCTCGTTGAGCAACAGCTTCTTTGACCTCACGGGTAAATCCAATATCGCCCTCCATAGTCCCATCAAAGACCTTCCTCGGACCGAAGGCATTCAAGAACCAAACAAGATTGGCCTTTGCCCCTTTCCAGATCCATTCGACTTTCCCAAGACCAGGATTAGAGACAATCTCGCTCACGACTCCTTTCGCGAACTGATCGATTTTCATTCCAGAGGTTGTGTTGTTTTGATTTCTCTTCTTCACCCCAGCCTCAGCTTCAACGTACCAGCTTTCAGGACCGAATTGGACACCATCGGCGCTGAAGATGTTCGTTGATACTACGCCCATGTACAGAGTGACCACTTTGATGCCGAGTGGTGCTACTTCTAGTCGTAGCGTATTTGAATATGCTGCTATAGCGGCTTTGCTTGCGGCGTAGGCGGATGCGAACATATATGGAAGAACTGCGACAATTGATGCGGTATTGACGATGGTTGGGGGGAGGGAAGATCCAGCTTTCGCTGCCAAGAGAAGGGGTGTGAAGGTTGAGATCATCTCCATGACGCCAAAGACGTTGGATTCAAACATTTGTCGAACACGGCCAGGATCTTGCTCAACAGCGGGGGCTTCGTATACTGAGTAGAGATCAGTGCGTCACTGATAGCTCTTGTGGTTACAGTGCTATGCTTACACGAGCCTGCATTGTTGTAAAGAATGTCCAATTTGCCTCCGGTTCGAGTGGCGATTTCCTTCTTCAATGCCGCTATGCTCTCAGACTTGCTGACGTCCAGAGTGAGAGTTTCGATGCCGTGTTCTTGAAGTCCTTCTAGTGACGAGAGAGACCGGGCAGTAGCAAAAACTCGCAGTCCTCGTGACGCAAATTCAAGTGCAAGTGCATGGCCAGCACTGCCTTTCGAGCATCTACACATCGTCAGTCTTGCAGCTTGATGCAACATGCGAAGTCGGTTGCGAATTACCCTGTGACCAGTACCGAGCGTTGATTCGAAGACATTGCCAGAAGTTCTGCGATAGAGTGATATGACTTGAACGAAAACGGCAGGAGGTCTGGAGGTTGCTACCGGCAGTTATAATGAATTGGGATGAACCGGATATACCTGTACTTGTCATGCTGCTCAGAGCCGTGTCAGCGGCCCTTATCATTATTGCTCAGCCTTGCATCTTGTAGAACCATCTGTTGTATGAGTGGCCAGCGAATAAGCCTCGGCGATACTAATCAGCTTCCAACCAAAATCACGTCAATCACTGCCTTGCCGGCTGGGCCACTCTATCGCAAAGGACATATCAATCTGTCCAGATTCTCATTGAAACAGGCAGATCCGTCCCAGGGCTTTCCACTTCCGCTTTGTCATCGGTTGTGCTGTTGAATCCAATCGTTGCAGATCAAATAAAGTTGCCGGATCAACTATTGCGCCGTCGGGACTGTATGGATGGCGCGCTTGGCGTGTCCGAGGCCAATGGTCTCCTTCAGATCACTAATCTCGAAAGTCGAGCATAGAAAAGTGCACTATACGGCCGTGTCACTTCTAGCACAGCACACTCCGTCCCTACAGGATCTGCACGCTAATCAAGTCTCTCACAATGAAAGCCCTCGTCACGGACAATGGATTACTCATAAGATCAGCCAACCTGCTCACCAAAAGGTCGATGGGCCATGGCCTGAAAGAGGTGGAACTTCCAAGGCCAGTGATCAACAAAAGCGAGATTCTGGTGAAAGTCCGTGCGACTGCCCTGAATCCAATTGACACGAAATTTGTGGACGTGCTCGCCCCAGCTGGAAATGTGGCCGGATGCGACTTTTGTGGAATAATCGAAGAAGTTGGAGAGGATGCGCGCAGCTCATGGAATGTTGGTGATCGCGTAGCAGGATTTGTGCAGGGTAGTATCGACGAAGAGCGTGGCGCATTCGCCGAATATATCAAGGTTGAGCGCGATCTGGCGTGGAAATTGCCTGAGGAAGTGAAGGACGAGGAAGGTGCGAGTTTTGGTTTGGCCGTGGCAACTGGAATGCAAGCGTTGCACCTGCATCTTGACGTTCCCTGGCCCGACGAAAAGGCCAAGTCTCCTGGCTCGCCAATCTTTATCTACGCAGGATCGAGCAGTGTTGGTCTCTTTGCCATCCAATTGGCAAAAAAAGCAGGCTACACTGTTGTGACTACAGCATCGCCGCATTCTTTCGAGCTGGTCAAGAAATATGGAGCAGATCATGTATTCGATTACCACACACCAACTGCGGCCCAAGATATCGCGAAAGCACATCCGGACATTACACGGGCGGTGGATTGCTTCTCAGAGGGCGAATCGACCGAATTCTGCGCCCAAGTAATGCAGAAGAATGGCGGCAAGGTGGTGACGTTGCTGGACAGCAAGACCCGCGTTCCCGGTGTCGAGACGACATTCATCATGTCTTTCCAGCTACTCGGCAAAGCCTTTGCTTGGTTACCTCCCGTCGGACCGAAGTTTCCTGCTGCCACCAGAGAGCGTGATGCACTAGTCAAATTCTACGCAAGCCTACCGGAGCTTGCTAAGACACTCAAAACACCTCCAGTCAGGTTGGTAGAGGGTGGCTTCCGCGGAATACAAGATGGCCTCGACATGATCCGCGCGAAGAAAGTATCGGGCGCGAAGCTTGTAGTGAAGCTTTGACTTAGCAGAGTGAGCCCAATAGCAGTGCGCGTGTTCGCCGATTTGGAGACAATCTCGTGTCAGGGGGGATGACCATACGGTGAGCAGGGCAGCTGTGTGGCGCTGTGCTGGGTGTGGTTGATCCTGAGCCATCAATGCAGGTGAACCTCTGCAGGCGATGAAGATTGTGATCATCACACGGCATGATGCTGGTCATTCGACAAATCCAATGAGTACACATTCGCTGCTTCCAAGCACTACTCGGAGTGACTGAATCCAGGAAGACAGCTCGTGTCTGAATTGAGCCAAGAGCTCCTCTGCTGATTGTAGCACAATGTCTGTGGGATTTGACGAGTCGTGGCAGGCTCGAATGCTTGATGATTTTCAGCTGCCAGCTGCATGGTTTTGGTAATGATGTACCACATGATGGTAATGATGGACTTCGTAGACGATTTTGTTTGGTGTTGACACTGACGTGCGTTCTGTTTGTACAGTTGTATAAGTCGTACTTTCGGATGGCTCAGTGTACTTCTCAGGGCTGGGCTCTCGCAGCATGTCAGGCGTCCATTCGGTGTCCAGAGTGAGAGCAAATGGATCACTATTGGTTGAAGGATGTGTGACTGCAGAGTACTCTTCTTGATCAAAGTTCAGCATCTGAGGTTCGTCCATGGAGGCCGTGGCATCAAGCGACAGCGGCAATGTCACATTGGTGGGAACGCCTAGCTGCGAAGACCAGTCCGGATCTGACCACATGGGATGTTGAAGCCATTCATCCGCAGCGGCCCACGACTCCAATGGAAGCATACTCTCGTATGCCTCAGGGAGTTGCTGATAGTTGATCTCGCCCGAAGTCGCTGACGTGGTGGCGGGTGTCGCGGGTGTAGAAGCATAGCCTGATGATTGTGCTGAGCAAGGCGACGAGTCTAATGTGTGTATGAAAGCCGCTGGCGAGAACACCCCTGGAGATTGGCCACCTCGACGCCTGTTCTGGAGTGCTCGCCAGCGGTTCCGACACGTCAGAGGTGGACGACCTGGCAATCCCTCTGATATGGCAGTCCATCTGTGACCAATCTTGGCCACTTCTGTCACAAGATGTGTGTCTTCTTCTGGAGTCCAAGGCTGCAAACGATCTTTTGCGGAGGGATCAAGGATCTCTGCGTATCGCTTCGAGCACTGATCGTCCTTCCGGCCAGGAATTCGATGGGCGATCAGATGCCATACCGGCCCAAGCTGTGAGTACGCCTCTAACAGTGTTTGGTCTTCTGCCGGCGTCCAACGACCTTTGCGCAGAGTTGGGTCCAAGGAGTGGAACCAGCGCTTGCGACAGTCTTTGCTCGATCTTCCGGGTAGATGTCGTGCAACCTCCGGCCACTGATTGTCCGCTCCGCGAGCGCGTTTACTGCCATACATCGCCACGAGCCGTGCGAGCAAGGCATCTTCGTCTGCGCGCCATGGCCGTCTTCTGACTGCTGCCGCCATGATGAGTGCTCGCTGGCGCAGGGGTCGCGAGCATGTTCGAGCGCATTATGCTGTGGTATGTGCCTCGTATTGGGAAGGATGGTGGAGTGGTCTCCGCAGAATCCTCTCGACAAAGCGGCCACGTGGATGTATGGGCTCCCGTGGCGCGGGCCGCTCGCCTAGCCTGACTCGGCCCAAAAGTCCATTGGCTGCTCCGCTATCGCAGCAGAGCCGTGTCACAACAACACTCTGCGACTGCGCTCTGCCATGCGCGGTACTGATCTCGGGGGCTTGTTCTACAGTCTCCGAAGAACGAGGCCGAGACTGTGCGATCGTCGTGTGGAGAAGCCTGGGGCCGAGTGAGTGCTCCAGACGCCGAGATGGAGAACATTGGTGAACAGCAACATGGCCATCCTGCTTCTGACTCGGTTCTTGTGCCTGTATATATGCGACTGAGCAGAAGACACAATGCGGAAGATCCAGACTGAGCAACGAGCAAGTTTCCTTGCCATCTTCTCGCCGGCCAAATCGCAGCCATCCGCGTTCAAGATGTCTGAACTCCACCCGCTGGACCCTGCCACTGCGGACGAGATCTCATTCGCAACGGCTCTGGTCAAGAAAAGCTTCGGAGATGTTCAGCTGCACTTCAAAGCGGGAGGTCTGGAGGAACCCATCAAGAGCGATCTCGTGGCTTATCTGGATGCAGAACACAATGGCAAGCCACTACCCGAGCTGCCACGACGTGTGTTCCTCATGTGGTACATCAAACGCACACCACGGTTGTTTGAGGCCATCGTCGATGTCACACACGGGAAGATCGTGCATCAGGTGGAGCTGCCACGCGATTTCCACGCCCCAGTCGACAGGACGGAGCTTAGAGAGGCAGCGGATACAGTCATGGCGGATACCGGGGTGCAAAAGGAGTTCCAGCGACTTCAGATTGACCCCCAGAATGTTGTTCTCGATCCCTGGGACTATGGTGTCGACGGAGAGGAGACACAAGAGCGTCATACTCAGGTGAGAAGAAGAACAACTGGCCTTCGAATGGCATACTGACTCCATTCAGGTTTTCATGTACATGAAAAATCCAGCCAACAACGATCTTGACTCGAACCATTACGCCTTCCCGCTTGACTTCATGGTGGTTGTGGACCTGGTGAGGATGGCCGTCAAGAAAATTGTGCGCATTCCGGTCGGTTCGGACGAGACTGTTACCACGGGCGAGCACGTCATACAACGCAAGACAGCCCCAGAGGAGCCAGAGTATCTTCATCGGCTGCAGAAGACTCCGCCGCGGACGACAATGAAGCCATATCAAGTGGTACAGCCAGAGGGAGCTAGCTTCAAAGTGACAGGACACATGATTGAGTGGGAAAAGTGGCGCTTCCGAGTCGGCTTCAACTGGCGCGAAGGCAAGACGATTCTTTCACAAGTTGCTAGAGTGTTGCTAACATAGCACCAGGTCTAACGCTCCATGATCTATGGTTCGACAACAAGAGTGCCTTCTACCGACTCTCGCTCGCGGAGATGTTCGTACCCTACGGCGATCCACGTAACCCCATCTACCGAAAGGGTGCTTTTGATCTTGGTAACGTCGGCGCTGGTGTGACTGCGAATAATCTTCAACTTGGCTGTGATTGTCTTGGTACAATAAAGTACTTCTCCGGACACGTCGTTGCGGTGGACGGCTCTCCAGCTCCTCGACCAAACGCCATTTGTGTTCACGAAGTGGATAATGGCATACAATGGAAGCACACCAATCACCGAACAGGCAATGCAGCTGTTGTGAGGAAAAGACAGCTAGTCCTGCAGACAATTCTCACCGTGGCCAATTACGAGTATATCTTTGCGTGGATCTTGGATCAATCTGGAGAGATCACTTTTGAAACGCGAGCTACTGGCATCTTGTCAACACAACCTGCAGAGAAAGATGCCAAGGTACCATGGGGAACACTTGTCGCCGATGGTGTTATGGCTCCCTACCATCAGCATTTGTTCAACATTCGAATTGACCCGGCAGTCGGAGGTCACGAAAACACCTTCGCATACACTGATGCCGTGCCAATGCCATGGGATGAGAAGCTTAACCCGCTAGGTACTGGCTACGTGACGGAGGAAACTCAAATCGTCCGAGCTAGTGCAGTACCAGACGATTTGTACAAAGGTCGAGTCTTCAAGATTCTGAATGAGAATAAGACAAACCCTGTGTCACTCACGCCCATCGGATACAAGCTGGTTCCAATCAGATCACAGATGTTATTGGCACAGCCTGGCTCATGGCACTGGAAGCGATCAGAGTTCTGCGAGTCACCAATTTGGGTGACAGAATACAAAGACCGACAACTCTTCCCAGCTGGAGACTACACGAACCAGTCTCTAGGTGGCACCGGTATCAAGTCCTGGATCAAAGATCCTGCACCCGTCAAGAATAAGGATATCGTCATCTGGCACACATTCGGTTTCACGCATAATCCTCGAGGTAAGTCAACAATTCGCGTATGGCAAGATGAAGTCAACTTACTAACGTTAATGTGTCACAGTCGAGGACTTCCCTATCATGCCCGCGGAGATTGCTCAAGTTCACCTCAAGCCTTACAATTTCTGCCTTTTCAACCCTACCAACGATGTACCCCCATCGACACAGTCGTTCAACAAGAGTACGGCGTATGAGGAGACTTTACCTGTGCGGACCAATGGTTGTTGCTCGGAGAATGGCACGGCAGCGATCAACGGAGTCAATGGTGTCCACGAGACTAATGGAGTCAATGGGCACTGAGACGTTGGTGGTTGGAGGATGATGCTAGTATATGTTGTGTCGCATGGTAAAGTTGTGCAGCCAGAATTTAAGCGGAATTGCAACACATTACAGGCTGAAAGGTTACTTCATGTCTTCGATCACATCGACATGCACTGTTGAACGACAGGCTTCGTTTAGTGGCCCCTTATAGCTGCGCATATCTGGGCACATTGATCCGGCAGTGGAAATGCCACCTACGTGCTGTCCATCTGGCTGATCCATTCTATCGAAAGTACGGGATTTGCATTCGACACCTCACGGCTTGTGGAGATCTCCAAATTGACGCTATTCGTGGAAGTCGACAAAAGTCATTCGAGTGCTCGAATGCACACCGCTTGTCATTGAGATCTCAGTTCGCTTTATTTGCATGAGAAGCTGCAATCGCTCTGAGCGCAAGAAGTGCAAATACCAAGTGATCTTCAGAGCTTCAATGTCGGTGAGCACCTAGTCGCCGCTGAACGCACGCTATTGTATCTGGAGCGACAAACAACCGATTGCCTAGTACATCTGTTCACTAATCACATTCAAGCTGGGCAATCACCCATCATACTATCTTGATAGGTATTTCAGTATCGACTGATTGCCCAAAGCTAATGTCGTCTTCGATCAATGTGTACGTCCACAAGCTGCAAGACACTGAAAATTGGCACACGTCAAGAGGAAGTACGCGAATGTGCAACACCCTACACTAACACTGACCATACTAGTGCTTATCGACATAGTTAGCACGCAGGTTTCAGTTTGTCTCCTAGCGTACGAGATCTAGACTGTCATGCTCGCAACAAAACTCGACACGATGCTGGGCGTCCCTTTAGCAAATCAACCTGCTTGCTCCCGCTGCGCCATAACTCCAACGAAGCTCACTTTGTAAGGCGACGAATCAATTTACAGAGCAATTTCTGCTTACGATCGGTTCTAGAACTTCTCGATCCCAGCATACGAGCAGACATGAAGACTTTTACCAACAGTTCGCTACTTCTCACGACTCTTCTCTGGGTTTTCATGGCACTGGGAGCTCAAGCTGCGTGCCCAATACTGTGCACTTGCTGCACAACCAACGAACATCCGGAGGTATGCACAACAGTATCAAGCTTGCAAAAGGTGCTCTGGCTGATTACAAGTCTAGCTGGGCCCGGGAGGAGTACCGTACTTTGGTTACCGACACACACATCCACTTAATCCAGATGCTTGCCAATGTGTGACTGGAGCTAGAGGCTGCGTTGGACCTTGCCTCAACCCTTGATGTACGGATGCTTACAAGCTGGCAAGCAGCCGGAAGAATGAATATGCTGTCGTTACTTCGAAGTACTGCCATCTACAATGCGCTCACTTTCAACGCCACGGGTGGCTATAGAACTCTGGGCGCATACCATTCTGTCGGATCATAGCTTTCAGAAGCTCGCGCGGGGCAATTCCTTCCCTTACAAATAGCTTTGTCAGCGATCGTTGGCTCATATGTCTACCAGTGACCTCTGAACATCGCACTTCGGCCACACTGAGCATATTGTACCATACCTCGTTAAGATTGTTCTGTACAAGTTCTCAATCATGTCTGCATTGCGTACCATAGCAATTGTTGGCGCAAGCGGGCACCTCGGGAAGGAGGTCGTGGGGGCTCTCTTGTCATCCACTTTTCGCCAGAGCTATGGAAAGGTTCTCCTTCTGACACGGGATCGAGGCGACTCGCAGCCTGCAGCTCCTCCGGACGGTGCTGAAACACGGCGCTTCTCCAACGATAAATTGGCGGCTGCGCTCCAAGGAGTGGATGTGTTGATCAGCACAGTCGGTCCAACAGGACACAGCTTCAAGGATACTCTGGTCGATGCGATTGCACAGTCCAATGTGAAGCTGTACATTCCCTCAGAGTTCGGAGTTGACCACACAATCCATGACTTCTCGCAGCCGGAATGGGATCATAAGAAGCACCATGATGCTTTGGTGAAAGCTCGCCTCCAGAAGACGAAAGTGTGTCGGATCTACGACGGATTGTTCCTTGAAGACAGTATTGGGCCTTGGTTTGGAATGGACGTCAAGCGTGGTATCTTCCACAGTGTTGGCTCTGCAGACTCACCAATATCTTTCGCTACGAAGGCGGATGTCGGCAAGGTCGTGGCTCAGCTTGCCAGAATGCCATACGACGAGGTACCTCCGCATCTGCGCATTAGCGGCGATGCGTCGAGTATGAGGCAGATTGCGAAGGTTCTGAAGGATGCTGGATCTTCTCCGATTGCCGTAAAGGAGATAGAGCTCAATGACTACAAGCGTCGAGCGATTGCGGAGAATGTGCCAGATCCAATGAAGTACCTGCGATTCTTGATGGGAGAGGGGAAGATTAACCACACATCGTCTGGTTTGGGTAACGATAATGAGCTCGTCAATCCTGGACAGTCTCTGTGGAAGTGGAAGACCGTTTCCGAGTATGCGAAGGAGGTGAAGGGCAGACCTTGGACTGATTACAATTGGCCTGCTGAAGAGAATGATTAGTTCGTCGTTCACTCTTGGTACGGTGGTTTTGGCAGGAGGTGCATGTGGTTGTGTCTCGGAAGCATTGCGCCTCTTCCCAAGCCCAAAGAGCAGAGAGCGGGTGCTTCGCGGTTGCTTTGACGCATAGATAGTGCGCCGCAGACACTTCCAAAGGGTACGCTGCAGGCCGCATTTCGTATGGCGGGTTGATAAGGCCGCGTCCTTTCGAAGCGATCGTGCTTTTCAATGCTTGCTTGGGGTATCGGTAGACACTATGGAGATATTGAGCCGAATGTGCATGTATCACGATTTAATGCAATATGCGATCAACTCTGTGCCAGCCGTACTTATTGATCTGTCGTCATCGCTCACGAAGAGCGGTCCATTGACTGAGAATCAAGCTTTCGCTGTGTTCCTCACGAGTAATTTCGGATCATCTGCTGCCCAAACCGAGTATGCCAGGACTGGGGAGACACGTCGTAACGATTGCAATAGATAGAGAGGTATCTAGGAAGCGGGTTGGGTCTGGGAGCTATGACAGATAACCGGCATACTTGTCGGGGCAAACAAGATCAGGAAAGTGTGGAATTTCTGATCGTTCGATGCGACAGGCGGGAAGGGAAGGTGACTCGGACGGCATGTCTACGTAGCTGTCTCAAATCGAAGAATCGCAACGCTGCCAGAAATACTGTCAGTGCCGTTTTCTGTGGAGAGGAGCAGTTGAGATTGATGATGGTAGCAAGGTGCGATATTTTCAACCCGCCATCTGCAATGGAGTCGAAGACATATTCCATTTCGCAGTAGCTGTTCCAGATTTTCATGGTTCCTCGCAATGGGCAATGGATGCCCTGAGTCTGCGTTGGGAAATGCAATATCGAGTGGTGACAAAAGTTGGAGATTTTGAATGGCAACGACGGATGGTTTTTCGCGGAAAATCCGTCATTGCCTACGCAGGCAGACGGACCTCTCTCCGGTATCCATTGCAGCGTTTTAATTGGGTCAAATTTGCTTGGCGTGTTTCAAAATTTTGTGCTTCATATTTTTGTTGCAGCCGCCCACTACCATTGAAGCATCGTTGGTTTAGTGGTAAAATCCGTCGTTGCCATTCAACTCACTTGAATCTGATGAAAATTCGACGGGCCCCGTGTTGTAAGCAGTCACCTCATAACCGCTCACAAGAGGATTCAATACTAACAGATCACCAGCGATTCACGGACGATGCAATCGAAATTGCTTTTTGGCATTGGAGCTGGGATATTTTTGCCCCCATGTTACTTCAAGATAGATGATGAATCACGGACCGTACCATACGGACAATCGAAGAAGATGCTGCCCCCTCTTTATTGATGAATTTTTGCTACAGCTGTTGGGAGACCCCAACGTGAGTCTACGACACACCGTAGGATTCGCAAGATGCCTTCCAAGCGCCATGCTCACCGACATGAAGAAGTTGTCAAGGAGCTGGCGACACCAGTGCGGCGGTTCCCAATCGGTCTGTTGTTGTTAGTAAACACCATCGTGCGGGATCTTTAGCCTCCAAAGCGTGGACTGTAAACTGGGACAGCGTATGATCATACAGCGAACGACAGATCATTACTAATTTGTCCATGACTGGTCCAACAATTCCCAAGCTACATACATTCGACGAACACAACCTCACGTGAATCCCTGCGAGTGGTCGACATGGTCAATTCATTGTAGTCAGCCCTTGGAAGTAGATGTCACCGTCACGAACAGACTAGGCAGTTGATAGGGAATTGTCAATCGATGATCCTGCTCGAAGCGGTTGCGACAACTTGCAGCCAAATTTCTAACTATTGTCAAACGCACTTGCCGCCTTCTCCTGCCAGATGAATCCCAAGCTCGCTAGCGTTGGACTTTCCAGAGACACTCCCGTGTTAATATTTTCTGGCCCGTCCATGAAAAACAGTCTCCCAGTGAGCGACCAGTATCCTTTTCTGAATCCGGCCAATACATG
The DNA here is from genome assembly GCA_013365235.1 of Cercospora sesami. Taxonomy (NCBI): domain Eukaryota; kingdom Fungi; phylum Ascomycota; class Dothideomycetes; order Mycosphaerellales; family Mycosphaerellaceae; genus Cercospora; species Cercospora sesami. Next base: position 36,167 of record JAASLG010000121.1, read on the forward strand.
ATTCTCAGGCGCATCAAACTCCCACAAAGGCACTTGCTGCCACGCTGGAGCACGAGGAGTTGTGGTGACTGTGTCCCAGTTGCCCGCTGCATCCCATACTTGCTTTTTATTGGTCGTCATTGGCACAGCTGAGACACAAGGTATCCAAACTGCTAATGCGTAAGTCGCAACCTCGATTTTGATAACGTATTCGTCTTGGTCGAGCTTGAGAGAAGAGATGTATTGTCGGTCTTCTGGAATGAAGGTTTCTTTCCGCAGACTTTCGCCTGGTTTCAAGAAGGCCAGACCATGCAGGACATCTGATCCCGAAGCGTCCGGTTTGGCAGCGGTGCGGATAGTTCTACACCCAATTACTGAGATAGCTTTACGGTGTTCTGGATCCCCTGTGAACAATTTCTGGCTGTCGCTCCAGAATCTCTCGTCCTTTGGTTGAGTACGGTTGGCTAGTGGGGGAACAATTTCGGTGTAGACAAGTCGGAGGAGGTAGAGGCGTGTGAGGCCGCGAGTGACCTCTTTGCGCTCGTCCTCGATCATGGACTGCCAGACTGAATTTGATGGCGGCTCCCAGAACAGAGGGCCAGCGAGCCTGTCCCGTTTCACAGACCTGACGTTGCCAGGGAGCTTGAGTACCTTGTTCAGGTCTGCCTGCTGTGCGCTTGGCTTCTGGTGTTTTTATTCTGTCAGTTCATGCCTAGACTCCATATCTCGCTTACTTACACTAAGTATGAACGGCTCCTTATCACGAGCCAAGACTCCATTTACAATCTGGAACATCAAAGTGCCGCTGTAGCGACTCCCCGACACTGTTTGTTCGTTCCGATATAGTATTCTCTGATCTGTGTGGCGATACGTCACTGTCCACTCTGTGCCCTGCTTGGCTGGATTGTTGACCCAAATTGTGCAATGCGGACGACCGGCGGCCTCACCACCGTCCACCATCATGGCGGCATGGCCGTCGAGAATCCACTGCAGAGTAGCCTCTTTGGGGTTGTCGCTGGCGCCATCGCACGAGATCAAGTAATCTATGCGAAGAATCAGTAATTGAATGTCTGTACCAGGAAAATGGGTGCTTACGATCCGCAGTGATAGAAGCGAACAATTCCGGGGAATTGCTGACCTCGGATCCATGATGTGGCACTTTAAGGACCTTAAAATGCTCTTTTCCGATCGCAGTTAGGGGGCTACAATCAGTGTTACACAGGCCTAGAGCGTTACGGATATCGTAGACTCCGGAGAACTTGGGCTTCTTGGATTTCGACTTCGGGTTGATCTTCCTGGCGTCGTGGGCGTCGCCGGTCCAAAGTATTGACGAGGCGCGGTATTCTCTTCCTCTTGTGATATGTACAATGCTGGCCCTGTTGACGGGTATATCCTCGGGATTTGAAGCAGCAGCGTCGACTAGACGCTGATCAGGGTTCATGTAATTGACCTCAACACCAGCGTCAGTCATCGCTTTGGGCACTTTTCTGATGGCCGGCGTCAATTGATACTCCCATCCATTCAGATCGCAGACGTCTTTAATGCCTTGGACGTGCGCAGCAACCATAGCCATATTGACGTGTTCCGACAGGGGACGATTCCCTAGGGCATTGCCTCTCACCGGCCGCGCTGACTTGATCCTTTCATATGGAGCATTCATCCAAGTCATTTCAGGGGTTATTGCCGGCAGTTCCGCCCATATAGGTGTCTTCGCAGCCATGTCATTATATAACTCCTGGAGGCCTCTGACATGGTCTGTGTCCTGATGCGTCACAACTACCAGGTTGAGCTTGGAATTCTTGGGTCGATGCTCAGCCAAGACGACCGGCCAGAGCGATTTCACATACTTCTCACTGTTTGCGCTGTCGAACAGTCAGCTGGAACAGACTTGGAGATACTGCAAATTCCCTACCCATCCACAAGCATAGTTGACTCAAAGCTAGTCTCCTCGTCCGGTTTGTCGTCCTTAGGCTGTAAGCGCTTGAAATGGACGTAATAGCAGTCGCCGCTCCCCGCGTTAGTAGCATAAATGCTGACAATCTCCTTGACACCCTTCTGAGCAACGCTCGAGCCCGCGTTGGAGCCATATGACTCACTAAGCTTGATCGCCGCTGTACGTTTTTCAGCATCTTTGTATGAGATCAATTCACCGCGCGATCTTTTCACAACTTGAGGAGCTACCATCACCTCTCTGTCGGCTGTATTCCTCCTTTTCTTGCTCACGTTGATCTCTTTTCCGTCCTTGTCATAGCAGTGTATGTCAAAGGTCGGAGCAAGGAGGTAGGCGGGGCCGACCCAATCGTAATTGATTATGAAGGTGCAATTGCCGTCGGCCATGACAGCATTGACTGCGGGTGCTTCGCGTATCGTCAGGGTTGTACTTTTGACTAAATTGAAACGGATGACCTCTCCGCCAAGCTCGTCGACCAATGCCGCCTGACCATCAGCTGTGTAACTTGCACACATCACTTGAACTGTGACTTTTGAATTCCAGGACTTGGCATCCCAGCGGAGGAAGTTTGGAGTCACTACAAGTACGCCTAGAAAAGAAGACGTCAGTTGCAGCCGAGAAATCTGATCGCCGACTGGCTGGTGATCGAGTTGTACACTGAAGTGCTTCGCGGTCTGCTGTGATGGATCCTGCGTGCTGCCGACTGCAATATCGTAACGCTGCGTAAGCACTGGAGGTGTCCACTGAAGCGTCACTGGCATGTCTCCCGTGGATGTAGAGTCCAGCGCCTGGATGCTGATTAAGATTTGAAGCTAGTCATATGCGCTTAACGAGCTCACCTTCATATCGGTGACAAACTGGGTAACACTAATCCCAAACTCAACGAAAGCAATTGTCAGCTCCATAACAAGAACCGCTGTGCCGACGTAGGGAACGCATCTCGCTAGTAGCCTTCCAAGACCAAACCAAGTACTGTATCACGTCAGTGGACATCGGTTGCGCGACCAACCATAGCTCACATCGGGAAGCAACCCAAGATGGACTTGAGGACACCTGTGCGAAAGACAAAATAGACCAGATCCAAAACGCTCGAGAGAAGAGTGCTCACACGATTTTGCGTGACAGCTCTGGCAGCGACAATGGCATCCGCGAATGCCATCAACGTTGCTCCATGCTTTTGGATGAAGTTGCCGATCGTGGAAGCGAGCTTGATTATGTTTGCTTTCCAGTTGCATAATGCACTGACGAAAGTGTTAAATTTCTTGCACATGAAGGTCGCCAGGGGTATCAATCTAGACTTCGGGCCCAAGAGAAGGCCAAGGGTCTTCTTGAAGTCGTCCGGACCAGCTCCTGCTCCCATTGCAATGATGTTTGTGTAAGTTCTTGCAACAAGACGATCTCGTTCCTGCGCCTGATTCTGCCAGATTCGGGCGATAATTGGGCCTGAGCTCGCGAGAATGCTGGCATGAGTAGTTCCGCTTGGCTGGTTGACCGAATGAACCGCTACAGCCACATTCGCTTGATAGGAGGTCAGTGGAGAGCATCGAATTTCATTTCGACCGGTGAGATCATTCGGCGAGGGATCATCGAGATCCGCATACCTGCAGTGTGTAAGTAAGCAGTCGGTGGGGAAAGCAAAGATAAGGAACTCCGAGTCAGCACTCACAGTCTCAGCTTCTCGGGAGCCCACCCATCCTTACAAGGTATGGCCCACTCATTGAGGTCCGCGTAGGTCAGCCAACTTTTCCAAATCGTCACAGATTTCATGTAGTCATTCCAGTTGTCTTGAGTAGAAAGTGATCGGCCCGCAAGGCGATCATTTAGATCGAAGGAGACCAGCTGCGCGCCGACAATAAGCGGATAGTTCTGATACGCGGAGCCAAGAGAGTAACCACGCTGGTCGAGCGGATAGGCAACTTCAATCTCCAGCTTGTCACCGTTTAAAAGCAGCTCGAACGCATCGTGTCCAGCTTGTGATCCTCGATAGTTGAAAGCAACATGGTACCATTTTGCATCAGTTGTGATGAATGGAAATGGGAGTGATGCCTTTCCTTTCCAGCCATTGTGGTAGAAGTCGGCATACTTCTCAAAGACTAACCGGGATTGGTTGCCCACTTCTTCTCCTACTTCTTTTGTGAGCTCCAGTCGAAATTGCCAACCAACGTTGACTTGTGGCTCGACACTCGAGTCCCGCACGCCACAGGAAGCGATAGTCCTCCTCATAGGCGTATTGAGATCCCCCCGCGATTCTGCCGTGATGCATGGCATGACCCATCCCTCAAGACACATCTATTGAGAGTTCCCGTGTGCGAAGAAGTCACAATCAACGTATGCAAATGTCGAAAAGTTGCGTGCAGCCGTCATGGACTGAATGC
>JAASLG010000122.1:0-47664 GCA_013365235.1 Cercospora sesami
CGAAGATGCCTTGCCTATCTACAATGCCACGCGGACATTCATGGCTGCTTTTGTGGACTCTTACTATCCAGATTCTGCCGCGATCACTGAGGACAACGAGCTACAAGCATGGCTTGCTGAAGCTTCAGGTCCAGCTCAAGCGATCGACTTCCCAACCAGAGAGACGCTCAAAACGCCATCTGACCTTGCCGACGTCCTGACACACATGGCTCATCTCTCGACATCCGCGCACCATTCCGTCAATTTGAACTCGCTCATCACTACGGCTGGAACCTTACCTTTTCACCCCACTGCCTTCTACAAGCCAATTCCAACCGCAAAGGGTGTGACTGACGTGGCTTCCTACCTTCCGCCACTTGAGAAGTGCCTTGGTCTCATTGCAGTGGAAGCAAACTTTGCTCGACCGCTGCTCGTTGGCACGGATAGAACATTGGTGCACATGTTCAATGACGAATCGATGCTGTCGCGAATGAACAAGGCTACAAGAGAGGCGAACGCCGAGTTCATGAAGACAATGAAAGCGCGCAGTGAGGTGGTCAGAAATCGAGCATTTGATGAGCACGGGTACAGCCAAGGGATGCCATTCCTATGGAAAGCTCTGGATCCGGAGACGATTCCATGGAGTTTGTCGATCTAAGCATCTTTACTCGCCCTCTTCAGTATATAACTAGACATCAGCAGGTATATATCAATATATTCATCTCTCAGCGAGAAGCCCACTTTCGAAGGTCGCATTGCTCAAACGGCCTTACTCATCCACATCCGTACTCTCTGCACGAAGAATGTTAGTTTCACTTTCCAACAAGCATCGCGCTGACAGAAAACTTACTGCTCAACTTCTCATACTTCGGATAAAGCTCCCCATACGTCTTAATCTTTTCCGTGACCTTCTCATAAGCATCCGACCCTAACACAACCCTCAACGGCGGCCGTTCCATCTTCGCAACCTCCCACATCGCCCTCGCACCCTTCACCGGATCCCCTCCCTGCGTTCCATTGACCTTCCCCATCTGTTTCTCCGCATCGATATGATCATACGCCGCCTCTTTCTGCTCCCCAAAAACCATACTTCTTCCAGCCCAATCTGTTCGAAATCCACCAGGTTCGATGCATGTGAGTTGGATATTCCATTCAGGTTTCAATTCTTTAGAAACGGTCTCGGTGAAACCTTCGACGGCCCATTTGGAGGCACAGTAGATGCTGAAAGTTGGAACTCCGATTTGTCCGCCGATGGAGGTGATTTGTTGGATTTTGCCGCCGGGTGGGGAGTTGGTTTCGCGCATGATTTTGAGGGCGCGGCGGGTCACGTGGAGGAGGCCGAAGAAGTTGACCTGTTAGAGATGAGATCAATGTGGTTAGTGAAGCTGCCCAACGAGTAACTCAAGCTCATTCCAATGGGTTAGGGAGGTTCTCACCTCCATCTGAGTCCTCGCCTGCTCATCAGAAACAGATTCAAATTCTCCGGATAATCCGTAGCCAGCGTTGTTGACCACTACATCGATGCGGCCGAATTGCTTCAGAGCGGCATCGAAGGCCTTGTCCACGGAACTCTTATCTGTTACATCGAGGTCGACAGCCAGGTAGTTATCTTTCGTCGTGCCATCAAAGCTAAGCTTCGAACTGTTTCTCGCTGTTGCAACGACTTTGTCGCCTTCTTGCAATGCCTTCTTAACGAGCTCTTGGCCGAAGCCCGTGCTTGTTCCAGTGATGAAGAAAATTTGTGGTGCCATTATTGTATCTTGTTGCGTACTATTTGGCAAGTCGAGAGGCAGGACCTTTTCTTTTAATGCTTTTATGTTGCGGCCATCGTCATCGAGGAAGGGAGTTAACGGAATTAAGTGGCATTGACGTCAAGCAATGCAATAGCTTGGTGTTCACTCGTCCCGTGTTCTTCAAAAGTCAATTGAAGAATTGCTGAACGGCATTGGTGGTTACGCGGCATGCAAGTCTGTCGTGAAGCTTTCGAAGCTTCGCCCTCTCTTCCAAATAGTTCCATATTAGCCTAAGAGGCTTCATTCTTGCAGAACTGTGAGCATCAATTAGGTATATTAATCTTTTGTGAATTATTTTTGTACACGTTGAATCATACGAACAAACATTATCATTGCTTCCTGAGCATATCTGTCAACGAGTAGTCAAGTGGCGAGACATCTTAGCCAACCTTTCTTCGCTCTGCAGTTCTCTCTGATGATGATGCCCAGACAGATGAAAAAGCACCAGTTCCTTGGAGGAACATCATCCTTCAGGAGTAACAAAATCCCGAACAACCTGATTAAATCGTTCAGGATTCTCCCAAAACACAAAATGACTTCCTCGCTCCTCCTTCGTGAACGTATAAGACCTGGCTCCTGAGATCTGTGTAGCAGCCCAATTGATTCCAGTTGCATTATTCAGGCTCGCATCTCCCGAAAGCACCAATGTCGGCACATTAATCCTCGGAAGAACGTCCCTCCAATCCATAAAAGCATGATTAATCAGTAACGTAGCGGCATTCTCGTTGCTCATTTTCAAATTCTGCGCAATTGCCCAATCCAGATCTTCTGCTGAGATTTCTTTCGTGAACATGCTTGTGACGAATGGAACAAGTTCATTCGACATGTTAGCGCTGAAATTATATGTCTGAGCGGGCGTGAAAAGTGCAGCGGACCACGTATCGCGTTGAGCTTGCGTCCATGTTGGATCTTGTACGAGGACAGAAGATTGATCGACGATGACGAATTTGTGGATGCGTGAGTGCTGTTCTGGATATTGATCCCAAAGGGCCCAGGTTACCGACGAGCCCATGGAATGTCCAATGATGCTCACATTAGACAGAGCGAGAGAGTTGATCACATCGTTGAGATCAGCACCAAGTCGGGACAGTCGATAGCCAAAGTTGGACTTTTCGGAGTCTCCGTGTCCACGGTGGTCGTACGCTGTCACCTGATAGCCTGCTCCTGAGAAGTATTCGACTTGTTTCCTCCATTCTGCAGCGGTCTGCCTCCAACCTGGTATGAACAAGAGCTTTTGGCCGGCAGCGGGTCCAGCTTGGATATATGCTAATTTGACTCCATCTGATGTTGTGACGGTACCAACACTGGAGGCATGGGCGAGGGAAAGCACTAAAGCCGACGTTGTAAGCAGCGTCTTTATGAAAAAAGGTCTGAACAACATCATGAGCGTCTGACGTGATGCGAGAAGACCAGGGCCCTACCTTGCTTGCGCTGGGCGAGATCCATTTAAATCAATGGGTCGGTTTTGGAGATCCGAGAATGTTGCTGAACCTAGACGGTAGTACAGTGACCAAGATATTGGAAGAGAGGGGGCGGGAGTGGGGTTCGCATGAGTAAGCTCGGAGTTGGACTAGTCTCCCCGGGCCAAGTACCAGGAGCAAGTCTCTTGCCTATATAGGAAAGTTTGAATGAGCTTCGCAGTGCCTCGCACATTTCTGCGAGGTTCACTAGGCCAGAAGTCCACTACACCGAGCCAATTGGAGTCACCAAGGTTCATCTGTTGTCGCCGATTATGAAGCATGGAAGAAAGCGCCAGCTACCCGGATCTGCACAGCAAAGTCGCTCTCGTCATGGGCATCGGACAGACTGCGAGCGATAACCCTAGTGCGTGGGGTAATGGAGCAGCCATTGCATTGAGATTGTCGCAGAATCATGCGATCGTCTTTGGCTGCGACCTGGATCTTACCGCAGCAGAGTACACGAGATCCGGTCTTCCGGGTCCGTGTAGTGTTATGGCGGCAGACGTCACATCTACAAGCGATGTCTCCAAAGTCGTGGACGCCTGTATGTCCATCTATGGCCGTATCGACATACTCGTCAACAAAGTCGGCAGAGCATCACCCGGAGACGCCGTAAGCATGAGCGAAGAAGGGTGGGAAACTCAGCTTCGCATCAACCTTGGTAGTATCTACCTTGCGTGCCACACAGTAATCCCCATTATGAGAGCACAAGGCTATGGTTCGATCGTCAACAGCGCCTGCGACGCTGGTGGTGAGTACCTACGAAAGCCCCAAATTGGCTACAGCGCTGCCAAAGCCGCTGTCATACACTATACACGAGCGATGGCCACTATATTTGCCAAGGATGGAGTACGCTTGAATTGCGTGGTGCCTGGGTCGATATCTATGCCATTGGTGAAAACAAGGATGCGCAGTCGAGATGATGCGATTCGAGATACTGTTGGGAAGACGATGCAGCACAATGTGTTCGTTGGCCAGCTAGCAAGTCCATTCGATGTGGCAGACGCTGTTGTCTTCTTGGCCAGTGCTGCAGCGAAGTGCATCACAGGACATTCGCTGGTGGTCGATGACGGACCGGCCGTTCTGACTGGGAATTGAACCTTGGTAGTCTAATGCTGTTCGTCGAAATTTGTAAGATTCTCCTTCCGAGCCGTAGCGCGCATTACTGCCTCGAATGTCATGATTGACATGGCATTGGCGGGAAAAGCTCTGAGGAAGCACGGCACGAATCCTCTCCAGAATCCTTTCCACCCAGACTCCTGGTATATTTTCTTTGCAATACCGATCCACCTTGTGCGACGATACGCTCCTCTAATTCCTAGAGGCTCAGTCATCACCCGTTGCTTAATCACATCGGTGGGATAGCCGGTGAGCCAATACAGCTGAGCAGCCACCCCAGCAGCCATGAAGTTGATAAGTGGTAAGCTCAGGTTGGTGGAGACTTGCATCCGGCGATTGAGCACATCGTAGCTTGCCCAGAAAACAGCAAAGAAGCTCCGAAATATGATTGTCGCGGGTAGTCCGCGATATACCCCATAAACGCCGTGGTCCCGGTATATTTTCCGGACGCAGTCGATAGGGCCTGAGTAGATCTTCGTGTGGTATTGAACTTGTAAACGTGCTTTGACATGTTCGATGGGTGCAGCAATGAAGCTCACTGTCCACCCAGCGAGTCCTCCCGAGATGAAGCTAACCATTACAGAAGATCGGTTAGCCGGAATCGTGTGTCGATCCTTGCCATTATCTCTGGATGATCTGAGATTCAAACTGTGATTGAGGAATTCCCTGTACATCGAAAAAGAGCCGAGCAGCAGAGAGTCCATGATGACGAAACCAGCCAAGGGTGGTGTGAAGCCTTTGTAGAGTCCTCTTATTCCTTCTTGAGACAGCGTCTGGCGAAGACACGACCAAGGTCCATTGAAACGCGATACTCCTGTAGTCTGCAGTCGTACTTTTATTGTGTCAAACGGATGGCCAGCTGGTAAGTATTAGTCCGCTGTTGTGGGCCGCTGTCGTCCTTGGGAGGGCTGCTTACTGCTCACTTTTGCAACTCCGCTGAAAGCTCCAGCAAAGAATCCTCGAGCGCTGCTCGAGTTGTCACCTCCGGACATTGTTGCAGCGCCTTTCGATTGCAAGTTTGTTGCTAGACAGAAAGTCCAATAAGCATGATCTGAGTTTAGAGCAGGATAATACGAAACAACAGGAATGGAATAGACCAGATCAAGCAGTGACGGCAATCTTGCAGTCCGCAACTGCGGTAATGGCCAACGCCATCGCATAGCGCAGGCGAGTATGATGAACGCCTTTGAGTCGGTAATTCCTCGCGAACAGACCCTCGCCGGAGTTTGCAGATTCTCCCCGGCGAAGGCGAGCAGCCAAGAAAACACGCCAGTTGCGTCTCCGGGGTGCATGAACTTCCCCGCATGTGTGCTCCAGGAATGTTCTTCAGATATTAAGCAAACGATGTTACGATGCTTTGGGCGAGAACAGAACTTCTCTTCTATCCCGATTGTAGTCATCCAGCGCTTTTGAGACCTCGGAACGGAGGCCCTGGTTGAGCAGAACGTAATTCTCTCTCGTTGCAAATCTTAGACCATGAACGACGACAAAGCGATCGAAGTGATCGAGAGTATTGATGAAACTCCTGAGCTGACGGAGCATGAGCGCGCGATCGAGAAATCGTACATCCTCCCACACCCTTATACCTTGGTCATGTGTCTTGACGCTCTTGTGCAATAGACTTGTCCGCAAGATCGATATCAGGTTCATCCCAGTGACGATCCTGATCTACCTTCTCTGCCATTTGGATCGTTCCAACATTGGTAAGTGATGCTATCCAGAATTTTCATCGCTCCGTTGACAAGCTTCAGGAAATGCCAAAATTCTCAATTCGGATTCTGGTGACGATATCTTGCAGACGCTGAGCTTGAGCAACCATGCCTACGTAGTGGCTTTGATGGTGTTCCTGGTCGCATACTCTGTATTTGAAGTGCCCAGCAATCTCGCTTTGAAGATCATAAGTCCGGCAAAGTGGATCGGTTTCCTGGTCATTGCCTTTGGGTCTTTCTGCACAGGCATTGGTGGTGTGCAAAATGCTACAAGCCTGACCGTGCTCCGCTTCTTTTTAGGGGCAGCCGAGGCCGGTGTATTTCCTGGCCTGATGTACTACTTCACCTTTTGGTACAAGCCCAGCGAGCGTGCTTTTCGTATCGCTTGCTTCCTGTGCAGTGCCACCTTGGCGGGCGCTTTTGGAGGGTAAGGTCCTTGTCCATGCGAGAGATACGTGCCCTGACTAAAGGTGACTAGTTGCATCGCATACGGCGTTGGTCATATGAACGGGGCCCTTGGCCTGCAGGCATGGCGATGGCTTTTCATCGTTGAGGGAGCTCCCACCGGTTGGTCGACTCAGTACGATAATAGGAACGGTGTTGACAGCTCTGCAGTTCTTCTGGGCATCTGTTTGATCTTCTTCCTCCCAAGCTATCCGGAAGATGTGTCCTGGCTGACAGCAGAAGAGCAAAGTGTTCAACAGCTGAGACTGGGTAGACAACGGAATCAAAGGTTGGTCCAGTACTGTTCCAACGAATCCATACTGATGAATCCAGTCAGCAGAAGATAAACTGGAAGGATGCCAAAGCAACACTCCTCGACTTGAGGATGTATGGCCATTATCTCGCGTACACTGGCATTGGCTGCGGAGTGGCGTCTCTGTCCTTATTCGCACCGACAATCATACAAGGTCTGGGTTATCGTGGTCTTCATGCTCAGCTGTTCACTGTACCGCCATACGCAGTAGCATACGTGTGCACTATGCTCGCAGCATACGCTTCGGATCGTTACCAGATGCGCGGCCTCATTGCTGGTACCTCATTGGCTTGTAGCACTCTCTGCTTCATCGTCTTGGGTGAGTACATATCAGAGACAAATTGACCAGTGGTGCTGACATTTACTCGCAGCTGGGCTCCCTGGCGAGCAGTTCACAGGGCGTTATGTGCTGCTCATCTTCGCAACGAGTGGTGTATTCGCAGCACTTCCGTCTCTCAATGCGTGGGTCGGTGACAATGCGACTAACACAACTGCCATGTCCTTGGTCTTTGCGTGCAACGTCGCCTTCTCCGGACCAGGTCAGATCGCTGGCGTGTGGATATACCGATCTCAAGATGCGCCTCTGTATCGCCTCGGACACGGCGTTAATGCTGGCTTTACTGGCCTCGCGTGTTCTCTGAGCTTCGTCTTGCACTTCTACTATCGGGGGCTGAACAACAAAGTGGCACATCAAGGATATGGCGAACGGTGGATGGAGTAAGTACTTCCTATCGACTCGGACCAGGTGATGGCATGAGGGCATGTGTCAGAGCGACGTCGAATCAAATAGCTCAGAGAGCACTTTCACATCTCGGGCAATGGTGGGGTTGTAAAGTGCATTTGTCTTCATGTAATCGAAGGCCGCATATAGCCAGTCGTCCACTCCTTCGGTCGCGATACATCGGACCCTGTCGTCAGTAGCCGATCTCAGATGATGGGTTATGAGCAGTTGTCCGAATAGCCTAGCTCGTTGTCAGCCTTAGTACGAAGTCAATGTCCATGCCGCACATACTGGCCGCACACAAAGAAGATCAGGTGTATGTAGCTGCGCATCTTGGTAGATCGCCGATAAGCCGCGAACCAGGCAACAGCAGCAGTCATAGATCGTTTACAGATTTCGATGTCCTTGGAGGTAAGCTCAGCCGCGTTCGTGATGGCCTTGTACAGGAAAGGTCTGCCGATATGGTACACTGATACCCAGTAGCGAGTCTGCAGCATTGCGACAGCCAAAGTTTGCGCGGGATGCTCGTGAGAATTCGAATCGCTGTCAAAGTCGTCGCGAATCGATCGTGGGAGGCTCGCACGCCACTGCTCAAGCTGATGATGCAGTTCTTCAGCTAGAAAGACTGATGGATTGGCGTAGAAGAGTTCGTCTCGAATACGCGTCATAATTATTCGTACTGCAATTTGAGCAAGATAGTGGCAGTGATAGTACTCGTCGGCGCCACCTTGGTTCGCTCCTTTGTCGCTGTACGGAACGAACTTGGGAAGAGAGACACTTCCTTCAAGGTCTTGCAGAGGGCTCCGAGGTAGCTCCAGCTCGTCTGTGATGATAGTCTCTCTCATGAGCGCATTCCAGAAGATTCTGCGTTGCATATCGGCATCGTAACTATCCGAAGTATCATGTGTTGATAGCCAGAACGAGGCACTGATCATGCAGGCTTGTCTGACCATGGTCCATTCTTCGTGGGGCCGCAGTAGCACCGCGTATATGGTCGCAGAGAGTAGAAAGTACTGGCATGTTTCCAAGTCTTGCTCGGCAAGAAGGTAGCCAATACGTTTTCGCCCTTCGTCGAAGAATCGCAATGCATCGGTGTTCTCCTGAGGCGATAGACGCTCGGCACGAGGTGCCACAGTAGGTTGCTCACGCGCTCTCGGACCACTGACTGAAGCGAAACCTCCCTCTTCCCATGCGTATTGTGCCAAGCTACCAAGGCAGAGGACATTCAGCAGCAAGCAGGATTCCTGGTTAATCCCGAATCCACTTTCCACAGCGACACCAAGGGTTTTGGAGAAAGCATCGTAGTCCAGAATTGGCGCAATACGGTTGAAGGTTTCGAAATATAAATCGCAGAGTCTTTTCACATGTGACAGACTCAAATCTGACAGCCAAGTTGAAGTGTCGTTGTCAAGATCTACTGCACTGCAAGGTGACAGGACAGGTCGCTCAGACTCCAGATGTAGTCTGTCACAAGATATGCCAAGCTCAGCTGTCTGCAAAGCGAAGTCAATGATGCGATGCGCACTGAATGACAGCTTCACACGATCGCTTTCAGCACGTGTATTTGCCGACTGCGGTTCACTGATTGGTGATGCGCATTGCTCCTGACGCCGCTGAGAGATTACCGCTTCTTTCGACTGAGTGTCACTGGGAGCTTTTCTCCTGTTGGATATAACGGATCCATTATCAATCTTCGTCTCGATGCGTTTAATGGCGGCCAGGATGACGCTGAGTGAGGTTTCATGCCTGCGAAATGGTATAAGCCATCTGGCAGAGATGTTCGGTCAGACACACTCACTTGAAAGCTCGACTCTCGTTGTAGATGCAGTCTATACCAAGCGTACGGCATTGTCTGCAAGGCGAGTCCTCATCACATCTCGTCTTCTTGGCGCGACATGCTTGACAAGCCTGCGTAGAGGCGTCAGTGCCTCGTGGTCACTGGGGTGTTGGAATCATGCACATTTCTTGCAATGAATGATCTCTTCCGTTTGTTGGGTGAGTGCGGCGCATCTCTACTGTCAGCCTCAAGTGGAAACCGGCCGTCCATGCCTTCTCTCGCGATGCTTAAGTCGTGTTAGGAGGGAAAGAGATGGGCGCGAGGAAGGAAAGAGGGGCTGTAATCACTTCGGCACGCGGTACGACCCGTTCTTGGATTTGCTTTTGCGAGGCGTAGAATCGTCGTGCATACAATCTTTGCAGGTCTTAAGGCTACTCGTGCAACGACTACATCAATTGGAAAGAGAAATTTGAGAACAAGGGATGCAAGTATAAGCATTACGCGTGTTCATAGGCAGGTAAACCGCTCAGCATCTGTTTTTAACTACGATATGTTTCTTTTTGCTGGAAGCTTTGCTTCAAAATATCTGCCTTGCGGTCGCTCAAGTCCAGAATGGCTTGGCCGAAGAGACCGTTGGCCCACGAGAACCTGTATCACATTAACAATCGTGCAAACAAGCGAGTAGTAGGATGTCCTCACCATTGTCTTGTCCAATCGCTCGCATTGAAAGTATTGATGCTCTCATGTATCAATCCCAGTCTATCCGTGCTGCTCACAATCTCTCGCAGCTGCTCTGTGATTTCTGCATCGTCACTGCTCGTCAAGATTCGCACAATCGATGCCATGGGCCAAGCATATCCTGGACCAACGTGTGGGCCACCGATGCCGTTGATGACAGGTCCGCGCATGAAGTATGGATTCGCCGAACTCAAGATGAGCTTCCTGGTGTTTTGGTAAACCTCATCGCTAGCATTCAGATAACCCAGGAAAGGCGCGGAAAGTAGCGATGGGATGTTGGCGTCATCCATGATGTTTTGTCCCCAGTAGCCATCGACCTCGAATGCGTACACCTTTCCATAGCCTGGAATCTCGACAATGCCGTAGTTTGAGATCGCGTTCCTGATGCTCTCGGATAAGTCGCGCATCTTCTGAGCAAGAGCTTCTTGGCCGCTGATTTTGGCAGCAATGTCCGCAGTTGCAGCTAGGTAGCGCGAGAACTGCATGTTGCTTGGGATCAGGCCTTGATAAATTGTTGCATCGTCGGCTGGTCTGAAGGCAGATCTCACGAGACCAGTACCGTTGTTGAAGGGGTTGGCTAAACCGTTGTTGGCCTGTGTTTCGGTGGATCTGGTCGTCGGTCTTTGGAATTGGTATGTCAAGTTGTAAACCCGCCCGTCTGGCTCGTACGAGCCGACCATCTGCTCCTCGGCAGTCTTCAGCACGGCCTCTACCGCCTTCACCCATTGATATTTGCCAAAGAACTCGGCGTCCTGGGTGGCTTTGTAGTAATCGTATCTACTCCATGTAAGCTGAGCCATGTTCTGGTTCCCGGTCATCACTTACGAGACCTGCAGGAATGCAGCAAGCGAGTCAAGCTCATACTTGCACTCAAAAACAGTGGTGTTGTCATATTTTGGCAGCACAATATCTTCGGCCGCATATTCGTTGTAGCTTGCGTTGAGCCCAGATTCCACTGGAGGCTGAAACGAATTACAGTAAGGGTCAAACAGCAGGTATCGTGCCTGAAGGTTTATGACGCCTCGGAATAGAGATGCCAGGGAGTTGCTCTCACTCGACGCCTCGAGAAGTGGCAGATATGATTGCACCTGGTTGGCTATGCTCCAAGTCAGCAACTTGAACTTCTCTCAAGACCTCCGTCGTGTCTGCAAGTACCTGAGTCTCTCAACCACATCGCATCAATGTCGCCCGTGATCAGAAATGTCAACTCTTCATCCGACCCAGCAGCTGTACCCTTCCACTTGACTGCAGTATCCAACGTATTGGGGAACGCATTCTCAAACAACCTCTTCAAATCTGGATCAGCGATCTCGCCCTGTATCCGCTCAATGGCCTCTTCGACAACGGAAGAATTGAATGTTCGACATCTCGTCACGGGTCGCTGGTAGGAGAGCTGGTATGTGCCCTCAGAGTATGGCTCATGTCGTTCTTTCGCGTAGACCGAATAATCTGGACAGGTCAAGTTCTCTGCTGCGAGCGCAGCAGTCAGGTAGGAGACGCTGGGGAGGATATACTTGAGCGCCATGGTGGGCATTGAAGGGGAGAGGGAAGGTGAGGTGGAAGACAAATCGGAAGGTGGGCAGTATATGCGCAGGAAAGAATATGCCCTCAACTTGCCCTACATGACGATGTGTGATCGGCGCGCTCATGCAGCGCTTGGTGGTAAGGTAGCATGCCGTGTGCCAGTGGACACGAGCAGGACTTCCGGGCAATGAGCCGTGCGCGTGGATGTCCCATGTCGCCCACGCGCTTCATCTTGTTCTGGGCCCGTAAGCTGGTCGCATCGCAGTTTCCTGCTGTCCATCTGCCCATTTATGTCTTTCCCACTGTACCATAGCTCTTTCATCGGCGTAATGCAAATACTGCACGGCTCCATGCGGATGCGCTGGTGTGGAGACAAGCACCAAACGAAGTGCTTCGTGGAGCGGCATGGGTGCGGGTGTGTCTGAACGATGTCACCTTCTCCGCACTGCTGCGCTGCATCTCTGAAACCAGCTTCTCCCATCCCTGCACTTCATCTCTCAATCATTTCACTTGTCACCTGCACGAACTTCACCCGGCAGTAGCACTAGCGCTCTGTCAGATTTTGCCATAGCCCACACGACACGCCCTTAGCCGGTCGACCACCTCCGGTGCCAAACAGGAAGTTTCAAGCACAACTGCGCGCATGGCTACTTCGCCGAAGAGAAGTACAAGAAGCAAATCATAATCTGGTGTCGATGGTGAGAGCTACAGCCTATAGTGAGCGCGTATCGTTGCACACCTGCTATGCCTTTCCAACAGCCGTGACAGCCAGCAGCACCCATAAACGCCTATTGCAGCCAGCAGTATTGATCCAGCAGCCGTGCCAGCCAGCAGTATTAATTCGTCACCGAGCGCAGCCAGCAATATCAATACAACGCCTTCCGCAGCGAGCTGCTGCCGATGAAGCTGTTCGCCTGTTCACAAAATGAACTCTGGCTCGTCGTCGTCCATGCCCTCAACAAATTTACACCTTGGACAGCGTCCATCATTTAGGTCTTCTCCGCAATTGCGGCACTACGCAATCTGTCAGCGGGACGCTACAACACAGAAGTATTATGGTCACTCACGAATCTTGAAAACCACGAAGTTTTCCTGGCAGACCCCTCTGCCTGTTCTTCAGCATCTCTATACTGGGTCGTGAAGACCGGTATGCGATGACTTGCGACTCTGCGATCCCTATCAGAGGCGGAAAAGGTCCCAGTTGTCGACTGGGGCTGGGGCTGAAAGGTCCTCACCGTCTTCTCTCCCTCGGGAATCTGCTGGTGCTGGGCTTGCGGAATGACTCGTGTGCGTCCGGGATGCGCAACGGCATACAGGACACTGTCCTCTCTATCGCGCTCTGACGCAAGACGCTTGTGGTCGTACACCTCGAGAAAGATTTCATTGCACAGCCGCTCCTTGATCAATTCGAATACCTCAAGTCTGGACACCTCGCACAGCGAATCGGTAAGAAGCTCCATACGCTTCTCTGGGTCAGGTTCAGCATGCGCCGCTGCTTGTGTTCGGACGGTCAGCTCGTCATCCTCGAAATCCGCCCACTTGCGCGATGCCCAGTGCGCGACTTTGGCACGGTTCATGAAAGTTGATGCAATGGCTCTGGCCATCTGGCCATTATCCTTTCCCCACGGTTCAGTGTATGAAGCCACCCTGCCCTCAAAGGCATACCAATCGTCCGAGCCATCGTCGACGTGTATTCGGCGCTCGAGGTCATCCCTTCGAGTTTTTTCTGCGCGGCGCCCTGCGGAGATATCTGGAAAACTCGAGAAGTCCATGGCAGGTGGATTCCATCGGCCGATCAGGAAACTCTCGGGCGAGAAGCTGGGCAAGATCATACCGTTCCTCGCGCGTCCCGGACCACGGCTGTTATCACCCTTGTCGTTATCGATCTTGCCGGCATCATCGCGGCTCTTGTTATCTGCGCGCTTCTGGCGCTTTGCAGCTCGCCCAGTAGGTGTCGTAGCCATCGTGGGGCTAGCTGCAGGACTCTGAAAGGCGTTGTTCAAGTTCTCTCCAGTGACGAATCCTTGTTGTTCAGATTCGGCGAACCGCACAGTTTTTATTCTTTTTCTGCGCGACCCAGAAAAGCTACGAAGACAGGTGTCAGTGTCGCTCGCGGCCTCAACTCTGCACGCTTACTCAGATGCTTCTGAGGCCATTTCGAATGATGATATTCCGTGGTTCCCTTTGAAATTCTAATTATGCACTTTAGTGTGTCATGGCTGGCGGTCCAATCGATACCGCTGGCGAAGGTCAGCGAACTCGTTGATTCCCAGAGTCATCGGGCTAACAGGTTACGCTTTGACGGGACTTTTGCACGTGGTCTGAAAGGCAAGCGCGAAGTTGTCGCTTTGCTGAATTCAGGCAGCTTCTCCTGGCGAAGCTGTTGCGACTCGAGTACACAGTCAGGCGCACTGCGGTTGACTTCCATAGTGAGCAGCTGCCATTGCTACAAGCCCACATATACTAGTAAGTCAGCGCCCATCGATTTCTCTGGAAAGAAGGACGCCCAGCCATTCATCTTGCGACTCTACTCGTACTTCTACATGTATCATATGTAGACCACAGACGCTATGGTCGGAGAGCAGCGGATAGACAACTCGTGCAGATCAGACGCGGTGCAGTATGGCATGAGCGAGTTCCCCATAGACCTCCTGGCACTTTCTGTCATCTATCTGCCTGCTGGGTCGCAAAGTCCAACATTTCTGCCTCAAGCGACGATAAAGGCAATGATCTTCCTGCGCAAGCGCTTCCCATTGTGGCGAATAATCCATAGTCGACACTACATTAGCACCACATCAAGTTTGGCAATGCAAATTTTGTCCTGTCTGCGCTTCTCCCTCCGACGCATGCTCAGTAACGTAGACTTTACAGCTCACATCGAGCCAAACATCCTCAGCTTAGGCACGCCACGCTACGAAGGGTGCCATCGTGGAAAGCAGAACACAAGGACAAATGGCTGGACGCCAACCTCAAGCTGTCAACCCGTCTCAGAGCAAAATACCAATATTCGTATCTCACAATCTGCCTATAAAGGTAGCCAACATCCCAGTGAGCACTCAAATCGGGGCCTCTCAAATACTAATTGTGCGAAGGTCATCCAACAATTCTTCAAGGAAGCCAACGACGCCTGCACCCGGCATTACTTTGACGATCCACAGGGCTTTCTCATTCAGTCCAAGAACAATTTGAATCCCACAGAAGGCACAACCCCGCCGCTGAGCGGCAAAGAACCGATCATATTCGAAGGGTGGCAGATCAATCGCGTGCTTGAATGGGCAAGAGAAAATTTCGACGGAACTACATTGACGCCGAATAATGTGGTCATCCTGGATCAAAGGACAGGAGAGGATGGAACGTGTATTATGTGCTCTCGAGCCAACATGCCTGACGTTCACGGCGAATTTATCATCGTGAGATCGGATTTTGAGTCCACTCTGGTGACTTTAAGAGGCAAGGAGTTAGGTGTCATGGGGGATGATGCTTTGAGGACGAATTATGAAGGGTTTGATGGTGTACTGCGGAGTTCTGCACGAGATCAAGCAGAGAGGAACGCGAAAAGGCAAGATTGATGGTCTTCTAATTTGTCAAAGTCTTGGCGATGTTAGCGCCGATCTGGTTTCTCGATCGTGTAGGAACGCGTGCAGGGGTCTTTTGCGACGCGTCAATTTGACTTTCGAGTCTTCTATGACCGCATACCGTGTCGCTGGCGCAAAACCATCTTTGTTCTGCTTCTCTTGCCCCTGCACATGTCTTGCTAGAAATCGCGCGGAGATTGGTTTATTTCTTGGTCTGTGTTTCGTTGCATCCGTTATCATGTCTTCAGAAGCAGAAACGTCGGCGAAGTCAACGCCACCGACTTCGCCCGATAACGATGGACCGACAGAAGCCATGCACAAGGAGGAGGCGCGCATGGCTGAGCTGCGACGCAAAGAAGATGAGAAACGCGAGAAGAAATTGGCTGCAGAGCGAGAGAAAGACCTGAAAGGCGGCAGCGAGGGCGTGGACACAAAGTACAAGGCATTGGAATATCTCTTGAGCCAAAGCAAGTTATACAGCACGATTATGCTTCAGCAAATGACGCAGCAGGAAGAAGCAGAGGAGGCGAAAGACGAAAAGAGCAGGAAACGCGCATTGAAGCGAGAGGAGACAGCAGAGAAGGCTGCTCAGGCTCAGCAGACGAGAGCGACGCGGGCGTCAGCTACGTCTGAGGCGGTGGCAAATGGGGATAAGAAAGAGCTGCCGCGAAGGGGGCGTCCTGCGAAGAAGACAAACGCTGGAAACAAGATTTCAGATTACATGAAGAAGGAAGATGTGCAAGCAAAAGCTGGACAGACATCCATTTCTGAGGCTCTTGCTGAGGAGACAAAAGATGCAGATATCAAACCAGGAGATATTGGTATGCAAGATTTGCGATCAGCCAAGCAGCCCGAACTGGTCACTGGCGGCCTGATGAGAACCTATCAGTTGGAGGGCCTGGATTGGCTAACTTCGTTGTACGAGAACGGATTGAATGGAATCCTAGCGGACGAGATGGGGCTAGGCAAAACGATTCAGACCATTTCTTTCCTAGCATTTCTCCGAGAAAAGGGCGTGAATGGACCATTCCTTATCGCTGCTCCACTGAGCACGACGAGCAACTGGGTCGCCGAGTTCAAGAAGTGGACGCCTGGCATACCTGTCGTATTGTATCATGGCAGCAAGCAAGAGCGAGAAGAAATTCGGCGCAAAAAGCTTCGCAATCCCGGAAGAGAAGACTTCCCTGTCGTTTGTACCAGCTACGAAATTTGCATGAACGATCGCAAACATCTTGCTCACTTTGGATGGAAATTTATCATCATCGACGAAGGACATCGACTGAAGAATTTGAATTGCCGCTTAATCCGCGAGCTGCAATCATATCAATCGGCAAACCGACTTCTGATCACCGGCACGCCATTGCAGAACAATCTCACCGAGCTCTGGTCGCTGCTGCACTTCCTGATGCCTAGCATTTTCGACAAACTTGAATCATTTGAGTCCTGGTTCGACTTCAGTGCTTTGGAGAGAAAAGGCGGGTATGAAGAGATCCTGTCCAAAGACCGACAGAAGAGCTTGGTGTCAAGTCTGCACGCCATCTTGAAGCCATTCCTGCTGCGGCGCGTAAAGGCTGACGTTGAGACTTCGTTGCCGAAGAAGCGCGAATATGTGCTCTACGCTCCATTGACTCAGACGCAACGCGAGCTGTATCAGCAAATTCTGGAAGGCAACAGCAGGGCCTATTTGGAGAACAAAGTCGTCGAGAGTTTGAGTGGCGCGTCAACTCCCGCCAGCGCAAGGAGCCGCAGTCTGAAGCGCAAGGCAGGTAACGATACGACAACACCGAACAAGAGTGCAAAATCGAGCCGAGCATCAACACCAGCCACAAATGCCAGCACTGGTCCGAGATCGAGAAAAGCCAAGAAGAAGCAGCAGTACGAGGAGGTCTCTGATACACAGTACTTCAAACAACTTGAGGAAAAGCCAGAATCGCAACCAGACGAAACCGAGGACACAGCAGACGAAGAAGAAGCCAAGCGCGCAAAAACACTCGCCCTCGCCAAAAGAGAACTCGCCAATAAGAAACTCCAAAACCCCATCATGCAACTTCGACAATGCTGCAACTCCCCCCACAACTTCTACTACCCCTTCGACCTAGACGACAACACCCCCGTCGATGAAACCCTCATCACCGAATCCGGCAAAATGCTCCTCCTCGACCGCCTCCTCCCCGAACTCCTCGATCGAGGGCACAAAGTCCTCATCTTCTCCCAATTTAAAACTCAACTCGACCTCCTCGAAACCTACTGCACTCAACTCCGCAGCTGGCCCACTTCTCGCATCGATGGCTCGGTAGCACAAACCGACCGACAACAACAAATTCTCGACTTCAACGACCCAGAAAGCGATACGAACATCTTCCTCCTGTCAACACGTGCAGGCGGACAAGGTATCAACCTCGCAGCAGCAGATACAGTCCTCCTCTTCGACAGCGATTGGAATCCTCAGCAAGATTTACAAGCGCAAGATCGAGCGCATCGAATTGGTCAGACGAGACCTGTTATCGTATATCGTTTCGCGACGAAAGGGACTGTAGAACAAATGCTGCTAGAGAAAGCAGATAGTAAGCGGAGACTAGAAAAACTGGTGATACAAAAGGGACGATTCAGGAGTTTAGGAGGAGCGGGCTCTTCTGGTGGCGCGGATTTTGCGGAGTTGCAGAGATTGTTGAGCAAGGATGACGGCGAAAGGATAGATGTCGCGGATGGAAAAGGATTGCTCAGTGATAAAGATTTGGCTATCTTAACAGATCGCAGCGCCGAAGCGTTTGAACGGGCAGAGAAGGGTATAGATGTCATCGGAGACGCTTTCAAGGCTGTTGAGACGAAAAAGGATGGAGATGGACTTCTTGAAAGCTTGCAGAAGTAGAGATCCCTCACATAGCATACTCACAGTGAAGCTGTTGTGGAAGCAAATACTATATACCCATGACACACCGAATGATTACGTGAATTTTCGCACCCTCTCTGAAATACGATGCTCGACTCTAATTGACATCGAACAGCCCCTTCAAGTGCTTGGCAATGAGTGCCCACTCATCCTTGGTAACTTCATCTCGGTAGAACTGCTTGAGCGTATCAATCGAAGCTCTCGAGATGTGCGAGTAGAGCACATCCTTGTCTTCCAGTTGCCTTCCATATCCAGGCTGATTGCTACCCTCGATCTTGACAGCCACAGAAGGCTGACCCTTTTTGCAAATGTCTAATTGCTTGTGGTCGCGTTCGATCGATACCACTCTCCCAAGTGTGAAAATGTCCTTCACGCCAGTGACTGAATTCTGCTTGACAACGGCAATAGGGGTGTGCAGACGCAGATTGCCTTCCACGACATCCACACCAACGACGATAGGATCCTTCTTGTTGAAGACAGCAACCGGCCGGAGTACGCAGGGGAAGACCGCAAGCATCTTGCTCTCTTCCTTCTTCTGCGCTGCCAGCTTGCTCATGTGATCCGTGAAGCTGTCGAAGAGGTGGTAGATGATGTCTGCCATGAAGATCTTGACGCCCATCTGCTCAGCCATCTCGTGTGCCTCTTTGTCGACCTTGACATCGAAACACAGCATGACAGCGTATTCTTTGGCCTTCTCCAGCATAGTAGACGCAGTGATGACATCACGTTTGTGCACAGGGCCGATAGAGATGTTGGCAACAGGAATCTTCGAGACACGCAAGAACTCCAAAAGAGCTTCGAGAGAACCGAGAGTGGAAGCCTGCACAGTGACACCACGACCAGTCTTGGAAATGCGCGACATGAGGTTCTCCAGATCGCCCATGACTTCGTCTTCGAGCTCTTCTTGCTCATCCTCGTCGTTCTTGTCCTTCATGACCAACAGTCGCGAGCCAGCAATGGCCGTGTCTAGACCGTTGGCAGCAATCTTGACACCGATGGCAGCCTTCACCTGCTTGTTGTGAACGTATTGTGACTTGATACGCAGTTCCTTCATTTCAGCCGGGGTGAGAAGAGCCCTGATATCAGTAGTGATAGGTCCGTCTGTACCGCAGAGCACAATCCTGTCACCCTCGTTGAGGATACCGTTCGATAGGACCACATCAATAGTAGTACCAAGACCTTCGATCACCTTGACTTCGAGAATGGTGGCCTCGACTTCGGTCAAATACATGAGCTGCTTGGTCATGCGCTCTTGTGTGAGGGTGATGAGAAGCTTAAGCATGTCTGGAATACCCTCTCCGGTGTGCGCGGACGTTGGCACGAGGGAGACAAACTTCGCCATAGACTTGTTCTCATAGAAAAGCTCGGCGTTGAAACCTTGCTCAGCGAACGCGAGCTTAGTCTTCTCAAGTCTGTCGTGGAATTCACCTTGCACACTGGACTTCTGCAGACTGAGAGAGTCGCGGAAGCCATTGTTGGCGATAGGCTTCCAGCCATAAAGACGATCGATCTTGTTCAACGCGACGATGAAAGGTGTTTTGCGATCGCGCAGCAGCTTCATAGATTCCAGCGTCTGAGGCTCAAGACCGTGCATGATATCGACCACGAGAATGGCAATGTTACAAAGCGACGAACCACGAGATCGGAGGTTGGTGAAGGACTCGTGACCAGGTGTATCAATGACAAGGAGGCCGGGCACCTTGAATTCGAAAGCACCATCCTGGTTGACAATGTTTGTCTTCTTCTGCAGAGCTTCGACTGGGAAGTAAGTGGCACCGATCTGTTGTGTGATACCACCTGCTTCGCCTTCCTGAACGTTGGTCTGACGGACTTTGTCGAGCAGCTTCGTCTTTCCGGTATCGACGTGACCAAGAATACAACAGATGGGTGAGCGCAGGTTGTCCTTGGATGCGGCAGCGAGAGCAGCTTCACGCTCCTTTTCGCGCTTTTCCTGGGCCTGTCGTCGTCTCTGCTCTGCCTGTCTCTTGGCCGCCGTGAGGGCTGCCTCGTCTTCGGAGGAATCATCGGAGTCAGAATCCTCCTCTTCTGAACTTGAGTCGTCGTCTTTGCCGTTCGCTTGAGCAGGCGCCTTTCCGTTGGCCGCAGGCTTGGCCTTCTCATCCCCGGACTCCGCGTCCCAGCTATCCTTGACACCATTCTCCTCTGCTTCCGCCATCGCCTCCCAGTCTTCGAGCTCGTCGTCTTCGTCCTTCTTGGCTTCGGCGTTGAGTCTGGCCTTCTCGGCCTCTTCAGCAAGCTTCTTCTCCTGCTCCTCCTTCAACTTCAATTCTTCCATACGCTTTCTCGCCTCCTCCTCTTCGCGGGCCTGTTGCTCGGCCTTCTTGCGCTCCTCGGCCTCCTTGCGAGGGTTCTTCTTGCGTTGATCCTTCACAGACGGCTTCTTAGGCTCCGTGTCACCTTCAAGCGCAGCAACTTTCACACCAGACTCCAGCATTTGCTGCAGTCGTTCCTTCTGGCGTGCCTCTTCTTTCCGCTGCTTCTCCGTCTTGTATGTGCCAGCCTTCTTCATCTCCTCGATCTTCGCCTTCTCCTTAGCCTTCTTGGCCGCTTTGGCTTCCTCCTTTGCCTTCTCTTCCTCTTCCATACGCTTTCGCTCCTCTTCATCGCGCTTAGCAAGCTCTTCCCTCTCGCGCTGCTCCTCTTCTTGTCGTTTGCGAAGCTCTTCTTGCTGCTTCTGCAGTGCTGCAAGCGCAGGACTGAGCTTCTTCTTCTTTCCTCCTGCGGCAGGAGGCTCGAGAGATGGAGCCGGAGCTGCAGCTTCAACTTTCTTCTCTTCTGCCTTTGGTTGTGCTGGGGCAGCCTTCTTCTTAGCCGCAGCTTGCTCTTTCTTGCGCTGCTTCTCTCGCTCCTTCTTCTCCTTCTCCTTCTGTGCCTTGGTCTTCACGCCGCCGCCACCCTCGTCGCCGTCTTCTTCTGGCTCTGGCTCGGCCTTCTTCTGTTGTGCTGCCTTGCCGCCCTTCTTGCCCTTGGCTGGCTGTGCGAAGATATCCTCATCATCCATGGTAGCCTCCTCAGGCGCCTTTGCTGCAAGATCCACCGCTGGAGCAGCAGGGATGCCATCAGCGTCTTGCTCCTGCGTCGGGTCCTCGCCTTCCAGGAAATCGTTGTCGGCAACCTTGCCCTTCTTCTTGCGCTTCTCTCGGTTCTTCTTGAGCATGGCCATGAAGCCGCCACCGGCCCCTTCTTCCTCCTCGCCAGCCTCAGCAGCCTTGGCCTCCTGCTCTGCTTGTGCTATCGGGTCGGCGCTCTCACCGAGACCTTCGTCCCAGTCATCACCGCCCTTCTTGCCCTTCTTGCCTTTTGGTGCCATCTTGACAGATGTGGACAGATCGTTAGTGGATGAGGTGTGTGATAGACTGTGGTCTATGTGGCAAATTGCAGGGTGTGGAAATGTGATGGTATTCAGCTGTTAGTGCTGTGCGGAAGTGTTTTGCCTCCTGCAAACTCGGGAGGTGGGTCGGGATTAAGAAAGTCGTCTCGCGCTCGCATGCTAATGTGGATGCGAGAAGAGTGATGGATGTGCACTCGTGGGTGCAGTCAAATGAAGTGCAGAGGGCGGAGCGGTTCGCTGGCAGCAGGTGCAATTGCGGCGAGATGATTTTCACGGTGGGGACGGAGCAGGTGGATGGCGGGGGTCCTCGTTAGTGCGTCACCACCGAATTTCTTGGCTGCGAGCATGAGTTGGACAATCGCAGTCCAGATTTCTTTCAAAACGTGCTAGAGCATATGGTTGGTCAAATCACAATGGCTGCTGGAACTAGAAAGGGGAAATTGAGATTCTGCTCGGCCGCAAGCATTTCTTAACGCTATTCATGGTATCATTAGACCTTCGATATAGTGTCTATGCTCGGAACAGCAAACGTGCCATCTGCTCAGCTGCGTCGCCCTTTGCGTCACCGCCATCCTTTGGCGCGTCTCCCGCGTTGGAGACCGGGCTGCCAGTTGCAAAGAACAGAATCTTGATTGCAATAGCGAAACCTGCATGCAAGGCCAGAACCACAATGAGCAGCACTTTGGACCTCTTTGCATCGATCGCAGATACGATCGGGAATAGGTTCCGTGTCAGAAACACAGCCGAGAAGGCAAGGCCGACTGCAGTGAAAGCGTAATTCAGAGCTGTGACGTGAGTTAGCACACGAATTCTTCGTCGACGATTGTCGCTTCTCCACTCACCAGTCAAAGGACTCCAACTGACAAGCGCCACGAGGATCCAAATCAGATTCGCGTATCCATACAGTGCCCAGCACTCCATCAGATTCGCGCTCTCGCTGCCACTCCATTTCAACACTCCCCACAGTGCCAGAGGCACGAATATTGTGTACCCATAGACCAATCCTGCAGCTCCTGACAGCAGTCTGAAGTCGTATGCAAAGTGTCCCTTGCCTTGATATGCTAGGTATTGGCTTATCGTGCCTGTGAGGAACAAGATCACCACCACAGTTGTTGCGATCCAGAATGGACCGTAGAGGTCTGGGTTGCCTTCGAGCACGTCGAGAAAGTTTGTTCGAGGGTAGAGCGCGTTACGGCATCGGTAGAGGACGGATGTTGTGTCGACATCGAAGAACTGTTGGTAGAACTGGATAGACCAGAGGTAGCGTTTGGAGGAGGATGGGCCGGCGCTCGATGAGGAGAATCCACCGGATTGGTTTGCGTCAGGTTGGATCTTGTTGCGCGAATTGTTCTGATCAAATGCTATTCGGTTCGTCAGCCGGTCATTCGTGACGATGAGCCGCGAGAGGCATACTGGAATTGTGAAATTCGAGGTCGTCGTTCAGATCGGTGTGTCCCAGGTCGCCCTGTGTTTCGTCAGCTTTGGCAGAATCGCTGCGCGAGGTAGTGATGGCCTTACCTCTGCATCGACGTCGACGACGACATCGTAGCCCCCTCGGCCAGTCATTGTTTGAATGCGATAATCGCTGATGCTTGTGAAGCTGCTTGTCGAGATGACAACTGGGAGCTTTCGCGACGCGGCAGGTGCACGCTAGCCCGAAAAGGAACACGCTTGACAGGGATCTTTCCTCAGGAATAGCTCAGCTACTTCAGCTCATCACTTGCCTTTGTCGACCACACTACACTACCTTCCCTCCAGTCGCCCATCGCGACCTTCGCTCTGAATCGATTATGATCAGGTCGCTCACCCTTGGAATGG
Organism: Cercospora sesami; assembly: GCA_013365235.1. NCBI lineage: Eukaryota > Fungi > Ascomycota > Dothideomycetes > Mycosphaerellales > Mycosphaerellaceae > Cercospora > Cercospora sesami. Next base: position 23,213 of record JAASLG010000122.1, read on the forward strand.
TAGAGACACAGCATAGTCTACCGCTGTCAACCTGTAGATCTGCAACGTGTTTTGCTTCTACAAGCATAGCGAACTTCTGCCATCCTGCAAGATCCGGGGTGTTAACTGACTGACCACTTGCGAAGATTACTTGTATGCGCAGGATCGCAGCGCCCAAGCTTGCCCAAAATTTGAGCTACAGTGGAGCAATGAGCCCGCAGGAAAGGCAGCTCCCTGTGACTCCGGGAATTGGTGAGCATGAGAACAAAACCGAGAGATTGAGCTACCTCCAAATATTTGTACTATGACTTGCTAGATGTGCCACTGCAGAACGTTGAGCGAACGTTACACATCACGCAAACCCCTATTCGTTGACCCTAGCTACCGACTCGCCGCTCTCTTGGACCGGCTCCTCTACTGGGTCGTTGGAGAGCAATACCTGCTCATCAACCCCGTCTTCAACAGCATCCGTATTCTCCTCCCTGCTGCAGCCCTCATTAGCCGTTTCAGCAAGCAGTCGGATCATCTCTTTGAACGCCTCATTCTGTGCTTCACTTGACATTCTTGATTCCCCGCCGCTCGACGGATCCACTTCGTCCTCTCCTCTGCTCAGGGTACTGGCTGCCGTCAACTGTTTCATCTCCGCAGAAGACGCCCGAATATCCCTCTTGAACTGCTCTGTAATTTTGACTACTGGAACCCACAGGCTCAGCTCGTGAAAGAAGTTGTCAGGGTCGACAATGGCCGTCCTCGCAAGGTTGAAAGCCACCGAAAGAAGGGGCCCAATGCCAGGCACGAATCCCAAGGCGCACTGGATAACGTTGCTGAAAAATTCTTCGAACCAGCTTCCTTTCTTTCCAGGCGTATATTGAAAAGAAAGGCCTGTGTGTGCATTGAGCACGTCGACGAGATTGAAATCGTACATGTCCCAACGACTCTCGACTACTGGCACAGTGGCGACGCTTCCACGCTGTACAATGCGGATCAACTTGGCCTCGTAGGCATTATGCTTTCTTTCACGGTGATCGATGCTGCACAATTGCACGAGACCCTTCATATCAAAGCCGATGCTGTGGCCGTAGTGGATACCCAACCCAAATGTGGTGTGGACAGAATGGACATCGAAGGCCGTGCCACGCCATATCTTTCGGCTAGTGCCCTGTTGAATTTGATCATGGCCCACGTACTCAGTTCGGGATAGTCTTCGCTTGCTTTGAAAGACACGGGAATGTAGATGGCGCGAATGTACGCAACCATCTGCCATGCGATTTGACATTAGTACGAGTGCTTGGAGATGCGACCAGTGCAGTCTCAAGGATAACAAAAAGGCGACTCACATCAATCCACACATAGCGCTGTTCTGCGGTTGGCATGCGCATTAGCATGAACCACGCCTCCGCAGAATCACCCTTTTCGTAGTCTCGGAATCGGTTGCCGTTTTGACACAGGTTGTGTTGTCTGCGCTCTGCAATCTTCCCGGGAGTAAACCCCTCTCCTGGCTTCACGTAGTTGACAGGGAGGTGCTTGAAGTTTGCCATATATGGTGCCCCAGTTGGAGCCTTTGACGATACCATAACCCGAGCGCGGATGGGTCCTGCCTTCTGAAGGATGATGGTCGGCCTCTACATTCCAAATGTATTCAATGATGAAGTTGGAGTAGAACCAATTTGGATCTGTAGCGTGGTAGGCATTGGGGTCGGAGGTACAGAGAGTAGAACGCAAGAAATATACGAGCGACTCCGGGTAGCTGAAAGCCATGTCATAGGCGATCGGAGATGCTGCTAATTGAATGATACAGTTCTGAGGACAACCTGATCGATATGAGGATATTTATACACGCTGAGAGCGCTCCTTCTTCTGGCCTGGATGAGAGCAAATTTTGTCGACGTTGCACGCCGACCAATCTTGCCACCGCGTACCGTTGGGCAGAGGTCACAGATACCTTACAGTAATCTCGTAGAACATGCTACAGTCTTGATCTCTGCATTCTGCAGCTGCCTTTTATGTCCACAGGAGCTCATGCAGGTGCAATAGCCCATTTCGTCTTCAATGTGGAGTTGCGTGTGTGAGCTGTCCAGCTTTGCTTGATATGGCACCTACACCTAATTGGTTCGAGGAGGCCTGTCCCTGTGGTGACATTGCAGGCTGTCTATACACAGCGCCGACTTCGAGAGCTTTGACCTATCTCAACTGCTTCAAATGTCGCCACAATGCGAAGCAGCGTCGCACCCATCCAGGGTGGTGGGATCCGTGTATCTTCACATGCTTCTGCAGGTGTCCTCCAGGCGCGGGGAAGTTGAGAAGATCGTCCACAGAGGTCCCATACATTACGCAACTAGTAGTATGCTCGCAGTATACGGCATATGTATGAGATGCGGCAGAGAGCTACGGCATGAACCGTACCAGACACATCGTGTCATTCTGAACGCTCCTCGAGACTTTCTTGCATGCCAACGTTGTCGTCTTGCCGCTTGCGACGGCCAGATGGAGGTCTGATCGACTGAGTGGTATAAAGAGATTGAGTGTAAGCTGCTTGGACACGCGTGAAGTTGAAAGCGGGCAGCTCCCACGATGAACTCGTCCTCAGGCAGCAGAGCGCTTGGCGGAAAGGAAGTCATATTCACTGTTGACTTCCAGGTTTTCTTCTCTACAATCACTAAGACGGTATTACAAGGGCTCGATGAGCTGTGCTGTGCACACAAGAGCTACAACGGATAGTATCTACCGAGAATACACAACAGCTTCGACCGGGCTGTCTGAATCCCCCGGACAGCAGCATGGTGCAGAATCAGCGATACGGAGTTCATGTGAATGCCTATTGCAGTGCGGACTGCTATGTTCCGCTGCCGATATAGCATACAGAAGCTCTCGCATGCTGCAAGCCTCCATTTGCTGATCACCATCTATTGCAGCCTGGAGCATCTCTAAGCACTATCAGATCACGAGGGGCGCCCTGCCTGTTAAGCAATGGCTTTCGATTTGCGATACCAGATTTAGCCCCCAGCATTCTCAAGTCTGTGATCCCGCCGAAGGATAGCTGAGAGCAAAGGACGATATCCAGGATCTGTCGGAAAGCTCCTTCGGTTTCACCCCGTTGCACTCATTGTCTTGTGGCCCGAATCCGGTCCCAAGATTCATGACACTGACTTGCCGTGCACCCTCCCAACGCAAGCCATCCGCCGTGCAGTTCCGAAAAACACAATCGATCAGAACAGTGTCCTTGAAGTGCACCCTCCTGAAGTTGCAGTTCTCAAAGGAAACCCCATAAACGACGCAATTCTCAAAGACGACCTCATCCAGAATGCAGTCTTGGAACTGCACAGCGGTGTACAGCTCATTAGGTCCCTCCTTGAACCTGAGACTGTCATCTTTGCAACCTTTGAACGTGACGTCGAACGAAGAAGTTCCGTGGGCTTTTGCATATCGAAGCATTCTCTGCTCGTACGTCTCAACACCTTCTGGCATACCTCCAAAGCCTTGAGCGTGTTGTTCTGGTGCCTCATCGGAATCCTCGTCAACATCGCTATCGATCCACCAATCCTCCTCTTGCGGCCTGCTTAGTGCTCCTGGAAGGGTTTCTCCGAGGGAAGGGCCGCGGTCTTGAACCTTCTGAGTTAGCTGCCATTCATCTCGAAACAAGGTATTGGTGCAAAGGAATCCGTCGAACTGCATGTCTATGATATCGATAATCTCCAGCTCGCTGTCCTTGGGAATTCTGCTTTTCAGTCTCGAGATGACTGAGTTCACGAATTGAGTGCCGTTGAAGTGGCAGCGAGTGAAGGTGACGTTGAACAGCGCACAGTTCTCGAAGATGGTCGTGTGCTCGAAGGTGCAGTTGACGAAATGTACGTTCTGGAAGCGTCCAGCCTTGCCGAGAATGATTTTAAGTCCATGATCAGGCCGCACGGGCTTGAAGACGAGGTCGTAATTCTCGATCAGCTGCTCCGGGATCTCAGATTTAGTCTTGTCATTCTCGACAGCGCCTTGGGATTCATCGCACGTGTCTGTGCTCGCTGCGCTGGTGCAAATAGTCAGCTACAAGACTTCTCTCCAGAACTTCGGCGACTCACTTGTTGTCTTTGGAGACCTCAGTCGGTGGTGCAAGGTCATCGAGGCTGTCGTTCTCGCTGTAGTCGGAATCATCGAACTCGCTATCGTCCTCGCTCTCACAGTGATCAGCAGCTGGGGTCGTAGTCCTGACTGCAGTTAGCAACCGCCGACATCCTGAACTTCACATCTTACCTCTCCGAGTCTTTAAGATCCTCCGCGCGCAGAGAGCAACGCTGAAGAGATCCAACCAACTCGTCAGTACCGTCGTCCGACATATTTTCGATGGAGGGTTTGTCACTGGCTATAGTCAATCTGTGTCATTGCAAATATACAGTCGCGACAAACAAGGTTGCTTGGCGATCAAACAGCAGCAACAGCAACATATGCACGGAGCAGCAAACAATGCGTTCATTCTGTTTTGTTTGCTTGAAGATGCGCGTTATGCAGCGCGCGCATTCGAGATGCAGTACGCGCCTGCGAGGGTCAACGTCCATCAAGTGAAGTGAGGTGATGCGACCATAGGTGCTTCGAGAAGACCGAACAGAGGTCGGCGTATTCGAGACACTCCAAAGTCTACGGGATAGAGCCGTCTGGGGGATTGAGAAAAGATGACAGCGCTTGAATCGACTGCATTCGTTGATTAGAGCTTTTGCCATATTGGGCCTGCCTTGGCTCCACGGCCTGCTGCATTGCTCTACTGGAGCCAGTACGTCTTCCCTTCAATTCTCTGTAAGAGCTGAGACGCAGAGCTCTTGCCAATGTGTCACCAATACGCGTATGCTTCAGCCTGTTCTTGGTCGTGGGCTGAGCGACATCCTGCGATTCCAACCCTTGAGAGTTGTTGCCCGGCCATGTATTGCCCACTCTGTTCTTCGAAACCCCTGCTGCTGCCGCCGCCGCCCCAATGCTTTCGCCGTGCAATGCCAAACGCTGGGAAGGAAAAGGAAACTGGGAGTCGTCTTACCATGATATCGTAGCTTCATCAATTCATTCATGTAGCGTCGTCTCCGCTGTCATACGCCGCATCAGCACGCTGACGCTCAGCCAAAATCTTCTCCCATTCCTTCGCAAAATCTGCCAGCCCATTACCTGACTGACTGGCGTCGACGACGTCTTTTGGCATCTTGTGCGCGCTGTATTGGGTACTGGAGAACATCGCGGCTTCCGGATCTTCTGGGTGCACCAGGCGCAGCTCCGGGAGGTAGAGGTCTTCCTCGGCCGAGTCTTCATCTTCACTGTCCTCGGCGTGCTCGATTGATTCACTCGCCTGCATCTCGGCTTCCTGTTTGGCAAGGATATCCATCATCTGCTGCCGCTTCGCTGGATCGATGGAAAGCCGGACAAAGCCGCCTTGCAGAAGTTCATCCTCGGGCTCCTCAAGTGGCGCGTCCATCTCAAGCAGCTCTTGCCAGCTGTACAGCAGCGGATCTGTTCTTGTCGCCCACGGATTGATGTCTACCAACCAGACGCGATCGTAGGTTTGTGGAATGTAGACGTCGAAGACGAAGCTATCGTCCTCAAACGTGTTTTGGAGTCGAATCTCGAAGAACTCCCTGATCAACGACTGAATCTTGTCCTGCATCTTGTGGAGGAATTGGTAGTAATTCATGTCCCGCTGTGAAATGCACAGCAGCTTTCTGTCTCTGACGAAACAGCGAAACTCAACTGATGGGTTCCAGTGTGGGTTTGCCTTTCGGAGCACGAGGTGGTATGGAATGTCGTCGCTCTTCAACTGCTCTCCTTCTGAAGCATCCACACAATCATCGTAGGCGTGCTCTAGGTCATGTGTAATGAAATCCGAACTCTTGAGAAGGAGGTAAATGTCACTTGGCTTGTGACACTTCATCGTGTTGGCATTCATGTAGGTCGCGTCTTTGGGCGCAGACCAATTTAATTTCGGCATGACAGCCCCGCCCAACTCTTCAATCGTTGCTCGAATCGCGCGGTGTACCTCTCGCCACTGCGCCGAAGGGTCCTCATCATCGTCATCGTCGTTCGCATCGGGATTATCTGAGGCGGAGACATAGGCGCTATCGGTGTCTGAGGTCGTCTGAGCTGGTGGATCATCGTCTTCGGGTAGGACGATTCCATCGGCCCTTAGGTAGTCAACGAAAGGTCTTGTGAGGGGCACAAGGCGCGTCTTTGGTGTGAGAGTGCGATATTTCGGGTGCCAGGAATGGTATGAGCAGTTGAGGATATGCTTCTTGGTGACTGGCGGGAAGGGCAGCCTGATAGGCGTTTCGTCGCCGTCGCCTTGCGACTCGCTGATGCTGTGCGGCATGGTGGATGTCGAAGTCGAAGTGAAGTGACGTGAGCGAGAAAGAAAGGCGAAGTGTTGCGTAGTATTTAATGACTCAATCACATGCTGCGCCTTCTCAAAGCGGCAAGTGGGTCCCGCAAGGCTGTTCTTAGGATTGCATTTTTGAGGACAAGCCTTCCAACGAGATGATTTGACGATAAAAGACGAGTGAGACATACATTGCTCACGGGAGGGATCTTACATTCAAATTGGTAAGCTCATGATACAGTAATATCGAACTAGAAGTCCCAAGACCAATGATCAATCTGTAGGTCCTTTTCTTTTCCTTTTAAACGCCATATTCAGTTGTATCCGCCCCTTCCAGACGCCTTAACGTGAGCCAAGACACGCTCCATGTTGAAGTGTATCACCAAAGACATTTTAATTCCCCAAAAGTAAGACACTCATCGCCATCGGGTATCAATTCTCCTCTGTCCAAGTCCATCAGCTCTCAAGGCCGCTCACTTCAACGCGAACACTGTTCCCAATGTCACATTATCCATCCTCGTAGCCCTCTTCTCCGCCTGTTTCTGCGCAGGCGTCTTCTTTGTCGAACTCGAAGTCCTAAACTTGTCCTTGATCAAAGCGATCGTCGAAGCCGTACTTGAGTAGCTCATCATCGAAGCTGAATCGGATGACATTTTATCGTATCCGGACTTGGATGACTTGGTTGAACTTGCTGAAGTTGTCGACGGCGAGGCCGACGTTGATGTTCCGTTCGCTGCTTGATACATCGTTGTCTGTTGGAAAGCTTTGCTGGCTGGGTTCGATGGGAGTTGAGTGTGAGAGGTGTAGAGTTGATCCCAGAGAATGGACATTGTGTCGGAGTTCTTATGTGGTATAGGGACGGATATGAGTCAGGTGGAGCACTGAGTTGCGTAGCTCAGACTTGAAGGAACGATGAGGTGCTTGTACTGTCTCTTCTCGTACGATGATCGATAGCTCCGAGTGTCAGATTGTAGCGGAAATGTATCTGCCTGCGAAGCAAGAGTAGTAATTCTGAAGCCTTGTAATGGTAATGAAACGAGAATTCCGAGAACAAGTGGCCTGGGACCATGATGATATATCCCTAACCATCACAGTCATACCAATGCACTCACCATAGATACCTAAGCAAAAGCCCGCCCGCATACATGCAGGTGAACACCGCCCTACACCCATTGACTCAATCCAACCTGCTAGCGTAATCAGCCCATTCACCTCATAGCACACAAACCCCAAGCGAACCAATAACACCTCCCATAGCCGCCAACTAGCAACTCCTCCAGCAGGCACCAAATCGCGAAAACGCGCCTCTAGCAAACCACGCCGCCAAAAACGCGTGCAAAGCGGTGTTCACGTCCATCTTGCCGCCTACAAAGACGGTATGCTGACCTGATCAACACGCAAGCGAGCAAGATCAACCATCCATTGAAGTGGTAGCGGCAGGAACCGCAGTAAGCTGTATGGCCCACTAAGCAGAATGTGGCTTGCGGTGACTCGATTTCGACATCTGCAGCCAGTCGTAACTTCGGATTCCGCGAATGCGACGCGACGTGCGGAGATGGACACGCGCCCTGCAATCGAAGTATCTTGGTAGTTTCGCGCCTTACAAAAGGATGGACGGCATCATGCGGTTGCGCGCCTTGCAAGTCGAAGAAGGACGCAGAGAGTAGACGAGAAGAGAGCGCGCCTTGCAGAAGAAAGGAGCCAGCCAAGCAACCCCGGAAGATGATGCATCGGAGTTCACTGTGAGATGAACGCCTTCTCTTCGGCACGCTCGGCCGAAGCTTCCTCCGCCAGACATGTCTCAGGACAACAGTTGCATGCATCTTGCAAGATTTCAAGGACATATTACTCATATTATATACTCTCGCTCTGTCGAAGCCTTGCCCCATTGCAAGGAACTCTCCACACTCTCTGTCTCTAGCCTTGTTGTCGTATATACATTCGAAAGACCCCGCAAAGTCCGCGAGGTGGAAAAGGGGAAAACCGCTACACAGACACATGAACGCTCCCGAATATGCTCCCCAATGCGGTTGATGATGACAGGTAGGTGTTGTTGTGGCGGCGATCTTCGTGGTTGTTGTAATTGTTGCTGCTTCCTCGTGCTCGTCATGATCGACTCAAATATGCTTCTGTCTCCTCGAATGGCTTCCATTTTTGTTTCTCTCCTAATCAAAAGTCACACTCACAGTCAGACAGAAGACGGCCTTCTGATTCCCTCTCTTCGGTCCCCGCGAACTTCCTCCGCAACACCGTACGTCTGGTAATAAACACAAGCCCTGGGTATAATTTTTGTTCATCGTCGTAAAATGTAAAATGATCGCAAACTACTGCAGAATAACGATCACGGTCGTTTCTTGCCGCGAACGGGCGGTACTGTTGATCCTGATGTAGGAGGCGCAGTGGATGGCGTGACATTGCTGCTACTGCCGGACAAGTGCCTCGCCAAACTCGCCAGCGAGCCGGAATTCGATAGATGGATGACGAAAAGCCAGCAACAGAGCGCATTGACGAGGTAATGCATTCGGTAGGCGTAGGTGACGCCATATACCGCGGCGTAGAGTGCTAATGCAAACATTAAGGTATTGGTGAAGTAGCGTGCTCTGTGGCATGCAAGTGTCAGCAAAAAAGTACGCAGCATATACATAAAACAGACATCTCACTTACCGACTCGTCACACGCGGTATCATGTTGTTTGTGCTCATCGTCTCGACCAGCAAGATATATCCGAGCACGGAGAGAAGATTATGATGAGTCGAAAAGGGCGTCAACCAATGTACCGTGAGGTTGTGTATCCAAACGACCAGGACGGGGGCATTGATTGGTAAAATCCAAAGCATGAGTAACAGGACGGAGTGTGCGTAGTTGTAGAAGTGGTAGCTCTGCGGAGTTTGAGATTCCTGTGCGGTCTTGATTGCTCGAATGCAGGTTACTGCTTGAACCAGGCAGAGTACGGCGTATGCGAACTGGTAGGGTATGATCGTGACCACTAGCAGTAATAGAACTGCGATCGTGAGGTTGCGGCGGTTGAGCAGTCCAGTGTTGGGTAGTTGTGCTCTGCTACGCACCAAGTCAGTATCACTCGCTTCTACCTGTTCAAGATGCACATACCGTGATTCCTCTGGTGGACCCTGCGCCCATCTCAGAACCTTCGCAACACCCAGAGCAATCGTGTGCGTCAGAACAAGAACGACATAGTTCATGACGATGCAGATTCCCACGCATATGATCGCAAACAGCGGAACCAAAAACCAGAAAAAGGGATCCGAAGTGCCGAGCATCAGATCGTTGACTGTGAAGTCGATCGCCTGTTCAGATGTTCCAGTCGACTTGCTCAGCCAGTGTCGCGTCCATAGGTTATGGCTGGACTTGGAGACCGCAATGGCGAAGAACGTCAAAGCAATGAAGATTGCCGGCAGAGAGGTGCGGATGCACTGATCCATACTCTGTGTGAAGCTGATGAACACTCCCGTCGTGTCGTACACTTTGAATTGCTTGCGAAGTACAAGCGCAACGACCAGAATCGGGAATGCCGCAAAGACGGTCCGATACCTCATGACAAGCTTGCCGGCACTGCCCAGTACATCCACTTTGAACGAAATCTCGACAGTCGAGTTGCACATAGGATCCGTCCAGAATTGCAGCGACAATCCTTCTGTCACGGGCCCAGCACTCAATCGCGGAGGCATATACGGCGATAGACCGTGCACGTTGATGTTGCCGCCCTTGGTATTAACGAAATACTTGGACTCATATGGCTCAGCGATGTACTGTCGCATGAGAGGAGCGAAGCTTTCCTCGTGCTTCCGGCATGGCTTCCTATCCACCTCGAGCGAATACGCGAATAGCGTTGAGTGAACTTCGGGAATCTTGAGCTCCGTCATCATTGGCCGTTTTGCAGGCAGTCGGACCGTGGCGCCGCTGAGCAGGAGCTGGTGGTGGCCTTTGCTGACCTTGATCGAAGACTCTGCAGCATTGCTGAACTCAGCGATGACCCAACCAGGCATGCGCTCTTTCGCCTTCTCAACCACAGCAATGAACTGGTAATCAGCAATGCTTGACAGTTCGTACTGCAAGTACGAGAATGGGTGGGCAGCATCGAAGGCATTGACCGAATCCTTGTTCGATGCGGGCAGCAACGATACATCGGAAACGGCATTCTTGCAGGCAAGCCTCGTAGATCCTCCAGCACTGTTCGAGGGGTCCAAATTGATGGCGTACGAGAGCACTGAGAACCCTGCTGGTGGAGGAAAGACGCTGCAGAGGAGGACCGACATTGTCCCGTCATCTTCTTCCGAATCGAGTTTTTGATCCGTGAGGAGCGTGAACTTGCTGCCTTCCACGAATGGCTGTGCTGGGATAGGCATCACATGCGCTTTCGTGGTCCCTGTATCACCAAGCAATCGCAACACTAGTCGCTCACCGTGCGACATAATACCTGTCGAGCTGTGTTCAAGTGTCAAGTATGTTGTAGGCTCCTGCTCCAGTAGGCCCTTTTCGACAACTGGTTCCATGCCGGTGAGCAGTCTTTTCCGGAACGCGCGTATCCGCTCTGGGCGTGGTCTTGTCTGTGAAGGTCGGCGCACATCGATCACATCATAGATTGCCTTGACCAATGCTTTGCGGAATTGGTCGCACCACATGATGGCCAGATGATCCATGCCTGTCCACACATCAGGGATGCTCGACGTGAAGACTGTGAAGCCGTGTGTATCAGGCACAAGCGATGTCAAACTTGTGTATTCTGACGGGATCATGGTGTCGAGACCACCTCCTGCCACGGACACCAAAGTCACATCGTCCAGTGGATTCTTTGCGGCCGATCCGGAGAAAGACCTCCTCCAGTACGTGTTGATGTCGTTGTATGTAGACACCATCGCGGCATCAAATGAGATCGGGGGTCGCGCATGGGGCGCTGATAGTGTCAAAATAGTGTTGATCGTGTTCTCCTGGTAATTCGGCATTCGAAGCATGGTCCGGGCGACTACACCTCCCATGGAATGGCCGAGCATGATCACAGATTTGGGGTCTGGCAGCCCCGGTTCGCGAGCGGATCGCTGTGGATTATGATACAGTGCCAGAATGTACGCGATTGCCTCGTTCAGATACTCGGCCTGGTCGAGCAGAGTTTGGCCATGAAATGCAATGAGCTCCTCGTTGAAGTCGACAGTGAAGAAGTCCAGCGGTCGCTTGCCCTCTCCCTGCGCATCTCCGTCCTGTCGTAATACATCGTGAAAATACACTGCTGCCTCTGCAGCGATGGGGCGCACTTGCTTGTAGCTCCCAGCGTTGCCAGGGATGAACAACACCGGTATCCCTTTGACTCTGATATCCTCATCCACGCCGCCTTCACGATACAGGTATAATGAGTATTTGCTCGCGAAGCGCGTATGTTCTGTGTCGAAGTCGGGAAATCGGTCGAAGCGCGGCCGCATGTAAGACATGGCGCATCCTTTCGGGTCCTGCTGTCGGTTCAGGAACGAGTGGACCACGGTCAACAGGATGACGATGGCACCGATGCTCGTCGCCAGCGTGAGGAAGGAACATCTCCATGGGCTCCGCCGTCTCTCTGCATGTTTTCGTAAATGGTCGGCAACGTATTCGGCGCGCGATTTGGAAGGCACGGGTTCGTCGAGAGTGCCGGGTTCGAGCGGCGGGCTCGGTATGGGCGTTGTCCGTGGCCATGGCGCCTTTTCTGTGAGCAGCACACTGGCTTCCTTGGTGGCTGCTTTTCGTTGCTGCTGCTGTTGTTGCGCGGACAGGTGCCGCGTCGTCGCGCGGACGGGCTGCGCTGATTCCCGAGCCATCACCTCCGCCCTGCCCTTCTTGCTGCTGCCGGTGCTGACGTGCGGCCTGTCGCGAGCCTCATCTTCGCTTCCCTCGCTCGAGCGCCTCCTCATTGAAAGCTCCGCCGGCTGCAGGTCAGCGTCGCATGCGTGCACACGGGGTCCCGTGGTCCGGCAGAGGGCTCTGTAACGACAGACGAGGTGTGGTGGTGGTGTTGGGGTGCGGCGTGGTGGACTCGCTATCGCGAGGAGGAATCGCGAGAGGCAGGGGAGGCGTTCTCGCTAAGAGAGGGAAGGTAGCGCCGCAAGTCCGTCACAGATCCACCGTGCATTCGATAGTTGCTTGTCCGAATCACCTTCGGCTCCGCAACGGCGTCGATGGCGACATGAAAATGCTGGTCGTGTTGGCAAGAACCGATGCTGTCTGGATGTCTTATCATGAGACCGATGTTGCACGACGCTGTCACAGATGGCGTTGCGCAGAAGCTCTCACAAATTGTGCACCGCGGGAGCTTCTGCTGCTGGTGCTGGCCCAAATGCACGGTAAGTGCACGCGGAGAGCTAATTTCTGTAAAAACTTATGCTCAGATCGCCGACCGATCCACGGCTCGCTCGCGAAACCTCCGCTTCTCCTCCCTCCTCCTCCCACACCGCGTTCCGCCTCCCCACCCCTACACCGGGGTCACTGACGCCAATGGGCTGCAAATGTTCTGTTGATCGTTCACGCGCGCAATCTGTGCGCCAAGCTGCAACGCGTCAGCTCTCATGGGAAAGGTACAGGAGCTATCCCCAGGCCAGCTGTGGGAGCTATGAGCCGCAATGCACGCCGAAAGCATAAGCCATCTATGTATGGCAGCCGTTCAGCCACCGTCGATGCACGTTTTGCGGCGCATCGGTCTGACCAAGTCTCGCAAATGACGCTAGTACAAGGCCATGCTGCGGTTGTCGAGTCTCCAGAAATGTGTTGCAGCTTTTTGCGAGCAATAAGAGGATCGTCCGCGGCTCATGCGAACGTTCACCGGAGTCAGTCACCGCGCCAATGGTTTCCAGGATGCATGTCGTGCAGAAAACGCGTCGAAAAAATCAAGGAAATGTCCAGAAGGCTTGCACAGCTTGCGACCATCAAAACTTTACTTGGCAGGTCTTTGTACAACGTGTCTGGCATTGGCAAAATCGCCTTGTGCAACACTGTGCTTCAGCCAGATATTGCCGCTGCGTCTTTCAATCCGTTCCGATGGACGACCAGAAAGATTAGTGAACGCGCTATACGCGCAAGATACCCTGTGTGCACATCATTACATCGTCGAAACGTACGCTCATCAATCGACCACCTTCCCAACCTTCACTTGACTCTTCTCAAGTCTCTCCTTCCACGCCGCCTTCTTCTTCTGCACCTTCACGGCACTCCTCTTCCGCGCAACATGTCGATTAAAGTTTCCCTTCGCACCATGCCTCAGCTTGGTAATCCGATCTCCAGCCCTGCCTTTCGTGACCGAACCATATTCCAACTTTTCGTCCTTCGAACGATACTTATTCAGAAAATCAATCTGTCCATTCGATGCTGGCGCTCTTCTCCATCGAGCAGAATGCGCAATGAACACAAAAGGGAAAATCTTGCTGACAAAGGTGTCGGCTGCACGAACCGCATCTTCGAACGTCGAGGCTTTTCCAATATTTCTTGGTCGAGCGAGGATCTTGCTATTAGTGCCTTCGGATGCTGTAACTTTCCTGGTATATGTCACGACAAAGTGCTCGGCGTCTGCGTCTCCATCTCCTCGTTGAATTCTGATGAAGCTTCCGTCCTGGTTCGAAAGAATATACTTCTCATCACTGATCTGCACCCAAGCATTTCTCGAGAGCTGTCGAACGTGGCGTTCTCCTGCAGTGTCGTCAATTAAGTCATTGACATTGTCATAGTCCGTAAATGTGACATTGCCCTGTAGCTCGACCAACTGATTATTGGCAGTCGCCCCCGCTACCTGGTCTTCGCGTTCCCGTTCCTTCTGCCGACGCTCTTTAGCAGCTTTGAGATCCTTGCCCTGAGCTTCGTTCAGTAGTGCATCCGAATCCAACCCGAATAAGGTTGGCGAAGATACGATGCCCGTCTCCAATGAGGCTACCATGTCAATCACATGACAATTTTCCTTGTCTGGATGTAACCTCAGGCCTCGTCCAATCATCTGCATGAGCAAATTACGAGATTGGGTTGGTCGTGCGAGGACGATGCAGTCGATGTTCTGGATATCGGTGCCTTCAGTGTAGATGCCGCAGTTCAACAGTACGGGAAACTCGCCCTTCTTGAACGCTTCCAGCCGCTCATCGCGAATTTTGGTAGGCGTGTCGCTCGTGACGAAGCGAGCATCTATTCCATGTGCGCGAAATGTCGCCGTCAAGGCTGCGACGTGCGCAAGATCCACGCAAAAGACAAGAGTGGACTTTCGATCCTTCGCCTTGGTCATCCACGCCCGGACTGTGATCGAATTGGTGACATTGGTGTTGACAGCCTTGGAAAGCGATCCAGTCTGAAAGTCGCCATGTGATTGTGTCTTCACATTATCGAGCTTGGCTTCAGACTGAACAGTCGTAAAGAGCAGATTCGACAGCCATTGATCCTCGATCATATCCAGATAATCTTTGTGGTAGACAATGTGATCTATCGCCGCGCCAAGCCGCATTCCATCGTGTCGCGAGAGCGTCGCTGATACTCCAACAAGGCAAGCAGGTCCATATGCAGCAGCATCTGCGAGCCGGAAATGTCGAAGAACATCCATATATCCGGACGCCACGATGTGATGAGCCTCGTCGACCAACACGAGTTTGAACCGATCTGGGTCGTAGTTTGACAATCTTGCACCTCGTGTTAGACTCTGAACGGACGCGACGGTGATATCCGCAAGACCGGAGGCGTGTCTGTTCGCCATTTCGATCTCAACTGTCTTGTCCGGGTATAGGTTCTGGCAGTGGCGCGCTGCTTGCTCGACAAGCTCCCGCCTGTGAGCAAGGATGAGAGTCTGCGTCGCATCAGGGGTGGGAGACGGGACTTGAGCTATCAAGTGACTGAAGATGACCTGGTAAACATAGTCAGTGATGAGGCTTCATCGCTTCCATGACTGCATACCGTCTTGCCACTCCCTGTGGCCAGCGAGATTGCCAGCCGTTTCTCACCTCTGGCAATGTACTCCAGGACAGACTGAATGCTCTCCTGTTGGTACGGCCGGAGCTGCACCTTCTGTGATTGCGCCTGCCATCTTTGCGATGACGACGCGAAATGCCTAGCCCATGTTGCTGGTCGAGGAGGTGTCTGTGGGAACCGAAGAAGGATGTGTCGTGGAAAGGGCGCTGCTCGTCTTGAAAGTCCTACATGTATTTGTCGAACCGCACACCGCGCGATACGCATCGGCCAAATGATAAAGGGGGCAGCCTGCGATGATGGTTGCAGTGACAAGATATCTGAGCGTAGAATATTGAACGATGTGACAGAAGCTGCAGCAGAAGCAAGTGCGAGGCTGTCGCCAGACGCGACTTTTGCCACCTTCGCGAAGCAACTTACGAACTTCAACGTGATCTTGCAGAGCAACTCAATTGCGCCACTCATGTCGTCAATCATTATGTTCATCATCATATATACTCTAACGATTGTGCTGTGTGCATTCCATGCAAGCGAATGTGCTGTGTATATCCCAATGCAAACGACAGTGCCGATTATGCTGTTCTGTGCGACAGTGCGACGCGAGTCCCTCAATCTCCAAGCCAAACAAATCACACTTTACTAGAGGCCATCTGCAGATACCTCCGCACTACGTGGAATAGTAGTTGCAGTTCAGCAGAACATTGCCCGGATAAGGCACATACCAGTTGCAATAGAATCCGAAATCTTCGATTTTGAACGTCAAAGTGCTGCCGCTGATGCTGCCGCACTTGTCCTCGTCGTCGCCGCCCTCGTATGCTTTCTTCCAGGCCTTGATAGCATCCGCATAATCTTTCCAGGGATTCTTGTCGTCGTCGTCGTCGTCCTTTTTGCCATACAGCTTGTCGTAATACTCTTTCCACTGCTTCTGGTAGTCTTTCCACTGCTTCTGGTAATCTTCCCACCATTTCTTCCGCGCATCTTCATTGTCGTCTTTCTTGTCTTGCAATGCTTTCTGCCAGTCCTCAATGGCTTTTGTCCAGTCGTCTTTTGGTTTACTATCAGCAGGTTTGAACTTGCTTGCTGCGTCTATTAAACCCCCGAGGCCGCCGAAGATCGATGTCTGTGACGATGGCGACGTCCCGGACCCCATGCCCGGTGATGATGAAAAGAATGGGATGGAGAATCCATTTCCATTCCCGCCACTGCTTCCACCTCCACCTCCCCCTGCACCCAGAACTGAGCCAATGAGGCCGCCGATGCCTGGCTGCGCTGCATCATTCTGTTGCGGCTGATTCTGGACTGCAGCTGCACCCGGGACTGCGGCCTTTGCTGCATCAGCTTGGGCATTCTGAGCATCTTGATCGACTTGCTTATTCGAAGCTGCCTGCTGTGCTTGAACAGCTTGGACATTTGCGTCAGCTTGTTGGTTCTGGGCTTGATCTTGTGCAGGCTGCGCGACAATAGTGTCGTCACGAATATCCAAGGTTTTCCCCTAAGCACGCTCGTCAGTAATGTTCCTCGTGCTCATGTGCATAAATGTGGGAATAAACCTTCTGAAGATAAGGCTCGGGCAAGGCCATTGTTTGGGCCACCAAGAAGGTGAGTCCCACTGCGAGAAGTTGCTTGAAATACATTGTGGAACAAGCTGATCGTGGTTGAGGTGTTCCAAAGCCCTCCGTTTGTGAGCGGATTGGCCAACTTATATATGCCGTGGAGCGCTCGTTGCTCTCGTCGAACCAACTATCGCCAAGCATGTATGGTAGCCATGCTGGCCCCATGAGCAGAGTCTGGAATATTCGTTACGTACTGCTTGTACTGCCGGCCCAAGCCAGGTGGCCGCAGGATGAGCGCATGTTGTTCGGCTGCGCCTTCGCATTGTTTTACTGGCTCTTCGTGGCCGGTCACTGTTCGGGGTCGATATTTGCCTCATGCCAGGAAGTATAACACCACTGCAGCAACACCTCTACACCGCAGCCGAGGGAGGTCTGCCTTCGTACCATATCGGAGCCGTTGTCGTTCACTTTGATCAATACGAATGGTTCCATCGAGATTGTGGCACTCCGCGCTAAACTCATTATTCGTGCTCCATTTGGTCCACCCAATGGACGAAATCGTTGCTCATTGACTATTAGTCGTCTGATAATTAGTGAGCCCCAGTACACACAAGAACCTGTTTCCGCTATGAGCATGGGTTCCCAGACACATGCGCTTTTTGACGGTGCTCAAGCTTTGGCGGAAGCTTAATACCGACAAGGCGACATGCAGTAAATGCTCGATCTTGCTCGCGTATATGCAAGACTACACAAGCCGATCACCAAATGGTTCAGGGATGAAGAATTGACGCATGGATCGGTCAGTGGCAACAGCGTGATTCTTTCTCTGAACAACTGGACCGCAGGCGGGAATTGGTTCAGTGCAACCCGCGAAGTTGAAGGTTTAGTTATCGGAAGCGCTGTTGTAGCTGGCAATGTGGCGTGTTGATTTCCGCGGAAGAACTTCGATCTCTTATCAACCAGTACACTATGCGAGGCACTCATGGTGATCTGCTTTCACGAAGGCGTATCGCTCATCGAGCAGCATCAGTACGCGCCCAACCTCGCGCACATCTGTCGATGTCCGTACAATGAATCTGAGGGCGGAGTAGCGAAAGCAATTGCGCCGAAAGTTGGGCCGGCTCAGGGCTGTGTAAAAATGCCAGCGTCTTCTCAAAGCATAACTCTCGGCGGGTCACCTGAACAGGAAAAGCAGAAGGCCTACGATCCGGGTAGGGCGATATTCCCCACGACAATGGCTGCACGGTAGCATGAAGCAAAGTTCTGCCCTGTGTAGCCCTAGGGTGCTATGGTAACTTTTTTGTGTTGGCTGTGGTGCGATTGTGCGGCACCTATCGTGATGACGCAGAGAGAGGCAGTTGATTCGGCGGCTTCCACGTGCAGTTCACGCGATTGCTGGGAATGCGCCCACCCATGCCGTCTTCGCTTCAGCGCTCGAAAAAGAATAGAGCGGCAGTCTCGATTGTGGACTGATGATGTTCGATGTTCGTGGGGTACGCTGTACTCTGAAAGTTACGAGGAGCAGCCGGGCAAACAATGGCAGGTGCTCATGCTCGCAGATGATGTTGCGATTGGCTGCATCGCTTGAGAGCAACTGCCACGAGCAGACGCACTGTGATAGCGGAATCTTGTCATATTGGCGTTCGCCTGTAGTTGACTGCGCACTTCGTGTCCGTGCTCGTCGCGTTGATGTTTGATGTTGCAGAGACCAACAACATGACGTGAAGCGTGAGATTGAATTGGACTTTCTCCGCCACGACTTTCGCCGTCTTGGCAGCGTCGGATCAGACAGAAGTCGGGCCCGACTGTTGCACAACTTTCCCACAGCACATCGTCCTCGCCATGTGAGCTGAGGCGGCGGTGGCGACATCTCCGCGATGGCGGTCGACACATCAGAAGACGAGTATATCGACAGCGAGCATGACTCGGACTCCGCAGACTCAGGCAGCGAAAGACAAGGCACTCCTGCCCACGCGCAAAGCAGCAGAGATCACCAAGCTGAACGCGGGACTCGACAGAGTGTCCATTCGCAAGAACGATCAGGCGCCTCGTCACGCGCACTCATCCAAGAACCAGATACCGTGGTCGAGGCCTCTACAGGGCAGTCCCGCGAGAGGCGACCCCGCTCAAGGCAGCCCCGCCAGAAGCAACCTCGTTCAAGACAGGCCAGCAGTAGGCGAAGCAGCGGAGATTCAGACTGGCAGTCGCAAGCCTCGCGATCAGAAGTAGGCGGCTCGCTTACAACAGAGTATCGCGATCTGCTCAATGATATGATCGCAGATGCACGTGGCCGTGAGACAAATTCTGAGTTTGCTCTGACCGGCAGCCAGATCGAAGCTTCTTTTTGGTCTGCGCATGAGAAGAATGCACTTTTTCGAGCTCTTGAACGTCACGGCTCTGGTGATCTCCCTCGCTTGGCTCATTCCGTGCATACGAAAAGCCAATTTGAGATACAAGTCTACATTTCGTTGCTTCGAGAGGGCCTTGCGATGCAGCACAAAGCTGATGCACGAAAGACTGCCATGTTGAGTGACATCCCAGCCGCGGCAGAGATTTCAATTGACTGTGAAGCGGCATTGGAGAATGCTGCCGATGCCCTTTCATCCCGCGTCGAGAAGCATGAACAGACTGTGGAGCACGAGAAGTATAACGAAAATTGGTTGGTCGATGCAGAAGCAGCCGAACAGGAAGAACAAAATTATGAGCAGGCAATCGCAGACGCGGCAGAGACCAAAAATGATGTATCTACCACTGATGCTGTCGACTCGATCAGCTCAGACCAAGCCTTTTTGCTGCGGCAAGCTGCGTTTCTCCAACTATCCCGAAATCTCTTCATGAACAACGGTGAGCAGGAAGATCTCAGCTGGCACCATGTTGACCTGGTAACAGACGTAGTCGATGAACCAGCCATTTTCAGGAGGGCTCTTGACGATCTGCAAGCCATAACGATTAGCTTGACACGTCGACTAGTGCAGGTCAGCATCTTCCAGGCCATGACGCGACTTAGAGCCAACGACTCGACCCGAAGCGAGTGGACACCTTTGCCTGCTGTGAGGGAAAACGATGTTCGCACAGCAATTGGGATTCTTGGACTGCGGCCAAAATGGCGGCAATACTGGGCTCTGGTGCCGCGTCGGTCTCGCGTAACCGTCTACAGTGACTCGAAGAAGTACAATGACGGCCGCCCTGGCACGAAAGCGGGACACGCCTTGACCTACGACGAGGTGGAGGCTGAGCTCGGTGATGAGTGCAAAATGGTAGAGCCGGACATCGAGGTCAGCGAGGAGAAAGTTTTCGAGGAGGATATCGATGAGTTCATGGCCAACAGCGACGCTTTCACAGACGATCGTGATCAGTCTGGCGACTCGGAGGAAGAAGGGTACCAAGATCCGAAGCTGAAATCGGCATTATTCATGCCCTCGAGGAAGCGTAAACGTGCCCTCAGCCCTGATTCTTATTCTCATCTTCAGGATGAGCATGCCGAGGCAGTAGACCTACAGCATTCTGCGACTGAACAGAGACGACTCTGGGAGTTGCTTCGCTTGACACCGCCAGAGAGTCTCGCACAATCGAGCACTATGAGATCTGCGCCACCCTATATATCGGCTGGAGCTGCTGTCAGCACGATGCAAGCAGATTGGCGCAACTTAGTCGGAGTACAGGCAGAATGGGAGTCTCAGAGCGGGATCCCAGTCCACGAAGACTTCCACGCAACTGATGTCGAGGGCCGAGCTCGTCGCAAACGCAGGCAAATCATTGAGACGAAGGTCCGCGAGCGATTGAATCCAGGCCAGGCTCTGGGCTTTAATGCGGCTCATGCTCATATTGAAGACCAGGATGAAGTCGAGGCAAGTGGAGAAGAGAGCCCCTCCGATCATGGAGAAGAAGAAGCGCTCGAAGGCGATAATGATGACTGAACTACATGAAGTCCTATGCGGGCCTACGACAACTCATACACCCTACCATCGCAGAATTCGATACTGCAGTAACAAGAGCTGCTATGTTCGGACCCGAGGGTGGAAGAAAGATCACCCGCCAAACTGGAGCGCCAGTTTAGCCTGAAGTCGCACCCCATCTTTCCCACATCCAAGAGCTTGGGGAATCCACTACAAGACAACAGTTCTCCGCCTTTCATCTTTGCAGCGCTGCACTTGGAACAGGCTGTTTCGCGGCAGTTTGATGATTCGCATCATGTGGCGCCTACAGCTATAGCCAGTATTACTGCTGGACAAAGGATAAGTACTCACTTGATTTCTACTATTTGCAATCTTCTTCGCCTGATATCAGTTGACCCTTCTGCACGGGCTACTGATTGCTTTAAGAACGCATCGGGCTAGGATTTGGGGCTCACACGACACCACAATGTCTACTGGAATTTTGAAAGTTCAAGGCGATCAAGTAGTAGGAAGCAATGATGGGAAACCCGTGGTGCTCAGAGGTGCAGCATTGGGTGGATGGATGAATATGGAGAATGTACGTCCTATACACCATCTACCACTTCATCATCACAAAAGAGGAGCCTCAAGCAATCAGGTTCAATGAATATGGGCTGATTTGAAGTTCCCTAGTTCATCACTGGCTACCCAGGCCACGAATCCCAGCATCGTAAATCCATGCTTAAAGTCCTCGGAAAAGAAAAGTACAAACACTTCTTCGACAAATTTCTCACATACTTCTTCCAAGAAGCCGATGCGAAGTTCTTCGCTTCGAAAGGACTGAACTGTCTACGATTACCGTTCAACTACCACCACTTTGAAGATGACATGAATCCGAGAGTCCTCAAAGAGAGTGGATTCAAGCACTTGGACAGAGTCGTGGAGCTTTGTGCAAAAGAGGGAATCTACACGATCTTGGATTTGCATGCTTTGCCAGGAGGACAGAATTGCGATTGGCATTCCGACAACGTGACGAACTGGGCTGCCTTTTGGGAACACAAAGATTTCCAAGACCGTGTCATTTGGCTCTGGAGCGAGATCGCTAAGCGCTACAAGGACAATCCGTGGGTCGCCGGATATAATCTGATCAATGAGCCTTGCGACCCCGAGCATTGGCGCCTACCAACCTTCTATGATCGGATCGAGAAGGAAGTGAGGAAGATTGATCCGGAGCACATTCTGTGGCTGGATGGAAATACCTTTGCGATGGAATGGAAGTGTTTCGAACATGTGCTTCCAAATACTGTATATGGTCTGCATGATTATAGTATGATGGGCTTTCCGAAAGGCAAGACCTACACTGGAGCGCAAGAGCAAGATCATCAATTGGAGAGCCAGTTCCTAAGGAAGGCGGAGTTCATGAGAAAACATGGTTCTCCAGTCTGGAATGGCGAATTTGGGCCCGTCTATGCTGATTCGAAGCTGGACCAAGACCATGAGGCAATCAACGCTGCCCGGACAAATTTGCTGAGCAAGCAGCTGGAGATCTACGACAAGTACCAAATCCATTGGTCGATTTGGCTATTCAAAGATATCGGACTACAGGGAATGGTTCACCTGGATCCGGAATCACCTTATATGAAGCGCATTGCCGGGTTTCTGGAGAAGAAACGTCAATTGCAACTCGACGCCTGGGGTCGTCGGCCTTCGAAGGAAGTGGAAGATGTCATCTTTCCTCTTGTTGACTTCATTGATAAGCAGATTCCGCAGAGCAAGGAACAGTATCCCACGCCTTGGAACACCGAGCGTCAAATCACCAGGCTGATCAACCAGCTTTGGATGAGCGGATGTTTAAGCGACGAATTTGCAGAGCTCTTCAAAGATCTGAGCCTTGAGGAGCTGGATGAAGTTGCGAAGAGCTTTGCTTTTGAGAACTGCATCCAGCGGCAAGGACTGAACGAGGTGTTGGAACGGCATGCGAAGGTCTCAAGCGAAGGCAAGAAAGTGGACTGGACCGAGTTCCAACATGGAGCAGCTCAACAACAAAAGATGGAGCTTGATTAGTGAACAGATCTTGATGAGCTGTGGCTGAACCTTTGGTACCACCTTTTCGTGCGTAGTCCGATGAATCGTGAAGCGCATCTCGGTATCTGCATGCCTTTGACATTTCTGTATCTTGGAGACGAAATCGGTATACTCATCCGTGTCGGCGCGATCTCGGCCAAGTCTTTCGAGGAACTCTGAATCTCTGATATTCTCCCAAACTCTCGTCTTCTCCTCCACATTCCGACTTCCTCGTCCAAGTCAACGAATGCTCTATCATGTGATCCGGAAAGTCATCCAAAGCGAGTCAAGTGTGCAGACGGACTGGGTCTATTCAGGGACATGGGCCATTGACGAGAAATGGGCAGGTCAGACGGTCGGCGACTGGCTGGCAGGAGCCGAGCACGATTCTGCCAGAGTTCTTCCACCAACCTCGCTTTTGCGCTTCTCCTCACACCCCAAATCCTTCACCTCGAACCGATTCGCACCGAGCACAAAGCTGTTGTCGACTATGCTCCTACTGTGGCGCAACAATCCTCTATACCATTGCGCACTGTACAGATGTTGCTGTCGGTCGGAGGGCAAACTTCGCAACATCTCCTCATCTCCATGCACGAGAGTGATGCGCGGCAGGCATCGTCGGCAATGGTCGGCACAATGAAAACCTAGACCGGTCGTCGTACCATAGCGGCGGATGTCCTGTCCTGTCTCGCACCACGCCTACCATACAGCTAGTCGGCCACGCAACATGCAGTAGCAGCCCGAATGACGGCCGAGCGCGCATGCAAGAAGACAGTGCAAGCTCTCTGGCAAAACGCCACCGCCGGGTGACAAGTCTCGTCCTCGGCCCATCCTGACCCATACCAAGCTCTTGTGCCACTGTACACCTGCAGCTTAAAGCAGTCTAGCATCTCGGCAGCACGTAGGTCTCGTTTGTACATCGCAGCCAAGGCCCGAAGCAGGAATTGATGGTCCTTGCTACCCCAAGCCACGCGAGTGTGGAGGACCTGGGGGCCCGTGGCGACCACCACGGGCTAAATCTCATATGCATCCTTGCCAGACTTGATATAGATCTGGTGCTTGCCCGGGCCTGAAGCACGTCCGGATCTTGGTGTGTCTCTTTCTATACCATTTTCCAGCAGTGTCGCTTCACCCGCTGCAGCAACCATGGATACCGCCGATGAGAAGAGAGATGTGCAGTCGACACAGCATGTCACTGATGTCGAAGACGATGTCCAGAAGGGACCAGTGGTTAAGGAGGCTGCCGTTCACTCAGTCGCCCTGGCGGCAGCTGTGAATGCCCACAAGCCGAACCTGCGCAGTCGCGGAATGATGCAGCTCTACATGATCATGGCAATTGGATACCTTGTCTCCAGTAAGTCAGCCCGGTAGAGACTTGCCTTTGAAATAATGCTCAGTCTATGCAGCAATGAACGGCTTCGATTCGAGTTTGATGGGAGCTATCAATGCTATGCCGGCCTACCAAAGGACCTTCGGATTGACTGGCGCTGGTAGCTCGACCGGTATCATTTTCATCATCTACCAGCTGGGCCAGATTGCGGCATTCCCGTTCTGCGGTCTTCTTGCAGATGGCTACGGGAGAAGGATATGTATCTTTGTGGGATGCTTCCTCGTTCTAGTCGGTATGTGCTTGTGCCACAAGTGTGCATTAAAGCAGCTCTAACGCAAATCCAGGCACCGCTATTCAAACCACCGCGAATACTCAGGGCCACTTCATCGGAGGACGATTCG
>JAASLG010000123.1:0-31440 GCA_013365235.1 Cercospora sesami
GAAAGCAGCGGAGAAGTCAATGTAGCGAGCTCGGACCACGGGCTTCTGCTGGGAGGTGTGATGCGAGATGTCGAGCAGAACGTTTGCAGACTTTATGTCTGCGTGTATTACACCACTGGTGTGTAGAAATTCGAGGCCAGCGATCAAATCATAAGCGATTCCTGGAAAGAGATTGATGACTTCCAGATGTCTTGCGACTTCAGTCATCTGCCTGAGGCGACTTGACAAGTCGTCGAGAGAACCTCCTATTACGGCCTCGAAGACCAGCGCATCGCATCGTTCGTCCAGTCCATAGAAGGGCACAATGTACATCCGAGAATTAGATCGTCGCTGAAGACGAGACAGGACGCGTGCTTCTTGAAGGAATACATCTTTCGCGTCCGCGCGGGCGGGGGTCTTGACAGCAAAGAGAAGAGGCGCGGAAGGTGCTCTGGGCTTTCGAAACAGTCTTCTGGAGAGGCTTGGGCTGGAGGGTGGCTTGGTGAGCCTTTGCTCAGCAAGGTAGACTTTACTCCAGAGTCCTTCTCCAAGTAGTTTCGCGCGTTCCAATTCGTAGTCAAGCTTGCTGAAATCAAAAGGGATGAGGGCAGGTAATGAAGACTCCAACGATGTTCTTGCGCTGGACAAGTTGGTCAATGGCGTCTCAAGAGAGCCAGCAATGGTGGAGAGATCCGAAAGTGTGGTGTCGATGGAGCTTCGTGGGCTGAATTCCTGCACGACGTCCTCGACTTCATCTTCTTCAATCGTGTTTTCGAGCATGCTTGGACTCCGAGGACTCATCGAAGCGTTGTCAAGGGTGCTTGATTTGTGCCTGACATGCGCATTATGAGAAGTCCCAGCGGGCTCCAAGGTATCATTATGACTTTCGCTATAAGTTCGGACGCGGAGCGGTAGTGGCCTACTCCTTGGTCTATGTTGCGGCGATCCGTTTGATTGGGATACGTAGGTTGACGGTGACGGGGGAGAAGGCCCCATGGTCCGAGGTGAAGATAGTGGCTCCAAACGTCTCTTCCCAGCCAGATCCTAGCCCGGTGAATCCAACGGCCGTGCCTCTTCTGTAGGAGATCTATGCCTTACAGCATGTCGTGTTGTGGAAGCAAAGAACGTACGGAAAGGTCAGAGAAGCGGGCCTAGTAATAGTGCGATAGCCCGCAGGCAGATTGCATCGTGATGCGCACGGGGAGGGGAGTGAAACAGAGAAAAGGTGAGGTCACGGAGGATGATGACTACCGGTCGAAGTAGCTTTTCGGCATACCGCATTCCCAAGGACACCCATCGTAGCGTGGCGTCAGTAGCTTGTAGGCCGCGGCGAACAGAGTGCCAGCCACCGCGCAGGCATCATGCCGAGAGTTCATCTCGTGTTGGATTCCTCTTCCAGTCGTGGCCGTCGTCCAGCGCGCAGTTCATTGACTTTTGGCGAGCAGCGCAGCAGCAGGGCTGATGTCGCGGCTGCATCTCGTCAACGTGCGTTGTCGCGCTGAGCTATTGGTCGAGGTGACATTCACATACCTGGCGGCTGCAGCGCGCCCGCAGGAACGGCGGCCGAGGAAAAAGCCTTGGGTGTCGCTCGAGCCAGCGCACGCCCTGTGCGACTCGCTTATGTTTGTCCGATATGAGCTTGCTTTGCATTCGCACTTGTGAGATGCGCTGAGTTCGAAACATGTTTCTGCATGCAACTTCCCTTCGAGCAAGACTCGGTCGCCGGGACAGTGGAAAGTCGGTCTCAAATGCGCGATCTGCATTCTGCAGCATTGCATCAGGGATCCGTGGCTCGACGACCACCGTGGCCGCACCGACGCGACAAGATGGATCAGCAACGCGATGTAAAGCCGAAATGACAGCGCTTGCGGAGGATGGAGCTGTGCGACCTTCCCGTTGAAGCGCGCAACGGCTTGCCAACGCGAAGTCGCGACGTTGACCAGCAAGAAGCGGAAGGTTTGCACATGTCACCCCAGGATTACCGTGGGCGAGCTGTTGGACCAGCACAACCTTAACGTGGTCCTGCTGCTGGAGGCTGGTACAGCTTCTCGAAGCAACAGCAGCGCCACAAAAGGATGCGGCCCGCTACGAAGAGGTCTATTAGAGATGACCAAGGAATTGCTCCTGATCAAACCCGCTCTGACGCGTACATCTCACGTTGTGGCCGCACATCACATGCACATCAAATCCCTCCATGAAGAGGCGGACCCGGGCCTTTCATGCCCATGTCTGAACCCACACCACCCCAGAATGCCCTAAGAACACATCAGACGTCACTTGTAAGGAGAGCAAAATGAATCTGGAACAGTGCTTTTCCCATTGTAGTGCTCTGCCATCTGACACGTTGGCAAAGACATCATGCATCGAGGCAGATGGCACAGGGTCAGGATTCGGCAGTCGCCCAGCTGCAACGCCGGCTTATATTCCATCAAGGCCTGAGTGCCAGAGTTGGTCCTAGAACTCCAACCTGCCTTCAAGGTATCGGGAGGACAAACATGATTACTCACCAAGAACACAATGATGTTCACGCAACGCCTGCTTCGAGCAAATGGGCAGAACTCTGGCACATCTCTTGCAGTCTCGCCATCCTGTTGGGATCCAGAGACCGGCCACATGGCTAAACGTGATTCCTGGCATTTTTCGCGGGAACGCAATCTGCTCTTACCACGTCTTTCGACCTCTGGCGATGCTGCAGATCTCCTTTGCTCGGCGGTCGAGTGCTGACCAATTTCCTACTGAGCGCGCGGCATTCGTGTACGGGGAGCTGCCAACGTATGACTATAGGTGATGTGCGCTTTGCTACATGCGGTATTCTTCAGATCCAAGGCTGACGCAATCTCCAGACTACGAGTCTTTCCTGGCCTGGTGTCTCCAAGGTCATGCGTCTCTGTCGCTGCTTCCCATCGAGTTGAGAAGGACGACGAGTTTCCTCCACATACTGTAGCAGCCTTCAGTACCGGCCCGTGCATCGACGTTTATTCAGCACTGACATGAGCTCCGTGATTCCGTCTCTTTGGCTCGTATCCGAACCGCCGGGGCATGTCAGAAAACGGTCCCGAAAGTAGTTCCACGTGGATTCAACATGTCTGAGCTCCGCCCACCACTCAATTACAGTACAACAACAAGTCCGAGGCGACTGCTCAATGGACCGTCAACGCATACATACAGTCGGATATGGCGTTCAATTGCGCCGTGTCGCCGCCACACTTCCGCTTCCTGCAGCTGCCACGAATTGGCATGAGAGGCAAATCGTGCGGATGCTGAATTGGGAAGCAGGACGAGTCGCCAAGAACTCCACCAAAGTCTGGATTCGTCGGCCTTGACTCCTGACTTTGGCAAGAGGAGGCTAGTCGAACGCCTCTTCCTCAACTGGGAACAAAAATTCAAGCATTTGACGCCACACATATGCTGCTTCGGCGACCACGAGGCAAATGTGTACAGCTCGGTTAAAAATCTTGTTCGAGTACGAGAACATGTCGCGCCCACACGCCCTTCCCGAGTCTAGAGCAGCCAGAGTCTGAATTCGATCCAACAAATCGTCTTCAGCGTCTCGACGGTCATCGGCGTCTTGAAGCACGAAGTAATAATATAGGTATAAGCATGTCCGCTCTGCCGGAACATACAGTTTGCAACGCATCGTCGCTGCCTTTCTTTATCTCTTTTTAATTCCATTCGCGACGATGTATCTTCGAGATCTCCTGTTCAACTTTCCGTGTGCTTTGCTAATTGTAGCTACAACGGCATCATCTGAAATCAAGACCCACACTATCGAGAGCCGCGGCGCCCCGAAATGTGGTGCTCCTGGGTATCGTCGATCCACGCGCCCGTACTTCTCACGCAAATCGATTACGACTGCTACAGCCTGCGGCGAAAGATGCTGGAGCGAGAAAAAGTGCAACAGCTACTCGTTTGGCCATGGAACATGCTCATTGTTCACGTGTGAAATGTATGTGAGAGTGGCCTTGGAGACTATCACTGCACCGGCGCTGAACAAAACGTAGATCGCGCAACCTGCTTTCGAACAATCGCAGCCCCATAAAGTTCTACGAGAAAGCCTGCGCTGCACCACCTCCAAAAACTTACGTGCCATCATGTCGTATGCTTGGCTACGACGTTGTCACCGATCGTACAAAGTTCTTCACCAAACGAAGCTGCGACCTGTCGACATGCACTTCACTGTGCAAGAGCAAGCCAAGGTGCCAGAGTTACAGACACGGCGAGAATAGCTGCGTCCTGTTCACAGCGCCAATCGCGTCGACAACTTTCAGTCGTGACAATCGCTCACCGTTCACCTACTATGACAAGAGTTGCCAGATCCAAAGTTCTGTTACCACTTCTTCGAGCATGTCATCCTCTGGAAGAACCACAGCCAGTAGTTCAAGATCAACCGCAACCTCAACTTCCAGCAGGACTAGTATCGGCAGTGCTACTACTTCTACCTCGTCCGCCAGCACCACATTGTCTACAACGACAAGTGTAACGAGATCTGCTTCTACTACATCGGCAGCTGTGTCCACGACTACAACCACATCTGGCAGCAGTGCCCAGGAGACAACGATCGGAGGGGTGCGCATTGCTTTTCGGAAAGCTTCCACGAAGAAGAGACAGACTGGAGCCTCGGCGGACCTGTCTGCAGGCTACATTTCAAAAGGCTTTGGTTCGAAGGGAGAGCACTCATACACCGAGAACGCCGATGATGCTCTCGTGGTAAAGATTACTGCGACACAAGGTGGCCCCATTGTCCAGACCGGGCTAAATCTTATCACTGAGGGAGCAACGACCAACATGGACTTGACTGCACTGGCACTAGTACGCAATGCAGAAGGGCAGACAGACCAACTCCTGCTCGGTGCAGCCTTCCCCGACGTCCCACCTGCTGACGGGACACAAAATTCTGTGCAGCGCGCTCAGGGTGGTACTCACGTAGCGCAGTCTGCGATCTGGACTGTCAATTTGCAGACCTTCGAAATCAGTGCGCAGTGGATCAATGCTGATGGCAGTAAAGAGAGCCTAACACTGCTGACTCAAGATGGCGAATTATTCATGACCAGCAGTCCGAGCGCATTTCCAGGAGCTCAGTCGCTGACTGCAGCGGCAAGCTTTCCAGATCCCACAGCAGCCTGTGCACTCATTCCAAACTACGAGTACGTAAACGGCCAATGCGTAGAGAAATGCCGGACTGGCTTGACACGCGTTCCTGGTACTACGATTTGCGCTACGCCTCAAATCTCCTGCCCTGCTGGTCAACAAGGCGTTGCTGGCTTGTGCCTTTGTATCGACAGGGCCATGCAAGTCTTCAACGGCGAGTGCGTACCTATGTGCAACGTATCGTTGAAAGAGCGCCGCAACGCCACGGGACAATGTGGCTGCCGTGCTGACATGACCCGCACATCGAATACAGACGTATGCCAATGTCCGTCCGGCCAGGAGGATTCGGGAACTACCTGCTATTGCACAGCAAATGATCAGATCCTGGAAGGTGGCAGTTGCAAATGTCGAAGTACGACTGCGACGATCATCAATGGTGTCTGCACAGAGCAAGGTGAAGCGCGGGACTTCAAGAACGTGCTTCTCTCCTTCACTCTTCCAAGCTCCAGAAAGCGGCAAGCTACAGGAGGTCGTGTTGATCTCAGCTACGGTTACATCTCCGCGGACTACCGTGAGACCGGAGAGCGCTATCTCACAAACAATGCTAAAAATGCGCTGTCTGTCTCGTTCGAGATTCCCGCTGGGAGTACTACAGCGCAACAGCTGAATTTGGTAGGCTCGGCCGCTCCTGCACAAGGTTCTGGAATACCTACGTTGGCATTGATAGTCGATACTGCTGTGTTGAATCCAGGCCTCCCATTTGGTTCCTATGGGGGATCTCGATTGAATCTAGGCTCCTCATCAGTGACAGCTCCTGGCAGCTTACCGCAAGATGTAGACAACAGCATGGCACCCGGCCGAGCAATCGGAAATGATGGCAAGCACTTCGTCGCCGAGACTGCCGTTTGGACCGTCGACTCCTCGACCGGCAACATTGATGCCTACTGGATCGACGACACCGGGAAGAAGAATCGCATGGTGCCTGTAACGAATGGAGACAACCTGTTCTTTGCCCCAGAAGCAGTCTACGACCAGATCAACGCAACGCCGCTGCTGATCCGCGCAGAGCTCCCCAACACGACAGCGCCTCCTCCTCCAGGCGGAGCAGCGGACTGTCGCACGGGCACAGTGCAGTGTCCTGCTTGTTCGGATGCCATCAACCAGTGCAGAGCTCCGGACGGCACGTGTGTTGCTCGCGACGAAGTAGGAGCCTGTGGTTACAACTGTTTCCCAGGCAATGAATTCGCCGGCCCATCTCCTGACTGCTGGAAGTGTCCTACTGGCTACTTTGGTAAGAGCCAGTCCGGATGCACAGCACTTCCATGTCCAGATCCAGTCAATGAGTTCCGCAACAGGACAGGCTGTTTCACTATTCCCACATGCGAACCGCCGCAGGTTTACATTGGAAATGGTCAGTGCGGCCGTGTGATCTCAGATGGTGGATGGCCGAGTCCTCAGATTAGTCCTTGATAGAGATGTATGTGCAGTCATGCAGATAGAATGTGTATCATGCAAATATCGCACTTGGAG
Organism: Cercospora sesami; assembly: GCA_013365235.1. Classification (NCBI taxonomy): domain Eukaryota; kingdom Fungi; phylum Ascomycota; class Dothideomycetes; order Mycosphaerellales; family Mycosphaerellaceae; genus Cercospora; species Cercospora sesami. Next base: position 6,598 of record JAASLG010000123.1, read on the forward strand.
ATGTATTGGTGACGGGCAACCCTTCAGAATTGGCGAACACGACTTGGCGCGTTCCGTTCCGCAAAAAGGTGGCGGGTAAACGCGGTCCGGCTTGCAAGCTCTTTACGCGACGCGTCTTCTCGCGTCTTCGTGAAGCGCCAATCTCCACCTCCACGCATCTCTCATCTTGCGACACACGACATTGCATCCTCTACACCAACGCATATTTTCCGCAACGTATCACACGAACCATCTTACCTCGCCGCATACAAATCACACCACAATGCCGAAGAGAAGGGCTTCCACGCTTGACGAGCCGCAGTCCGGTAAACAAACACGATCAACCAAGGCACAACAAAGCATCTACACCTTCAGCAGCGTCTCGAAGCCTGTAGCCCAGGCGAACGAGGGCAAAAAGAGGAAGACAGTGCACAAGAAGGAAGCAACGCCTCCTCCACCTCCTGCGCCGGCTGTCAGTGATGCACGTAAGCTTGCATCTAAGCGCAAGAGGAATGCCGCGCCGGAGAGCGACAGCGAGGACGAGATCGCAGTAGTGCAACCCACTGAGACGGTTACTTCGACAAAACAGAGTGCCAAACCCCGACAGCACAAGCGAGTCAGAAACGCAGCTCCTCCGACTCCAGCCGAAACGCCTAGCAAGAGCGCAGCGCGTCTCTTTGACAACCTCAATATCGAGCCAAATGCGCGTCCTATACCATTTTCACTGCCCAGGAAGCAACTCGACTATAACACACCCCCAGATTCACCGCCCAGGGAGACCGAAGCAGAGCTTAATTTGTCTTTCCCACCAGAACTAGAAGACCTCCAGGATCTCCACGCGTCTTTCCTCGCAGCCCTGTCAATGCACTACTCGCATAACGGAACATCAACGGCGCCGCAGATTCTTCTGCTCCTACCAATGATCACAAAGCATTGGCGCAAACGCAATGTCACCCAGGTCGATTTGCAACGAATCCTTGCGATTATGCCAGCGCAAGATCGTGAATTCATTCTTGAAGACTGTGGGAGAGGTGGTATTCGTCTTGCGAGAGTACAGTCGCGAGGGCGTGTCGTCAGGCGTGCGGCAAGCTACATCGATGAGGAGAGCCTGAACAACACCTTCGAGAGCGCACTGCAGAAGATGTGGCATCAATGGCAAGGGATCACAGCGAAAGAGAACAGAACTCCCGACAGATTTATCGATCAGCTGCCACTGCTGGAGATTACCAAGAGCGAGTCATCACAAAAGGCGTCTGCACTGTTCTCTCGGGGAGAGCAGCGACTGGCAGAATTGAAGGCAGGCCAAGCGGCAAAGGTCGAATCGAAAAATGCACAAGCCGAGACGATTGCGCAGAGATCGACGCAGTCCGTGGCAAGTCGCAGCACGGCCCTTCTGGATCGCATCATTGCAAAGCAGAACATGGCGTCGAAGCTGCCAGCAGGACCGACCAAAGCCGAGCTCGAGCGCAGATCAGCCCTTCAACGCATCGAAGATGTTGCGCGGATCCTGTCGCTCATGTGTGGAATGAAAGAGCGAAGTAGCTTCAGCATGCAGGCCATTACGCAACAATTGCAGCAGAGCCTTCGAAGTCCGATCAGCAACATTGAAGTCTGGAGGTGCCTGACGCTCATGGCGACAGAAATCACACCAGCCTTTGTGAAAGTCGTACAGAGCGGAGAAGTACAGGGCGTGGTAGTGACGAAGAGTGGGAGTGTTGCATTGGCGGATCTCAGAGCTAGAGTGCAGAAGGCGTGCGAGTGAGTACGAGGTTGTACGCGAGAATTGGATGTCATTATGAATGTACAGAGACCGTAGCATGATATCTCCTGATGCACGACAAGTGCGCTTTACTCTCTTCCAAAAGTTTCCCCTCTACTCGGCCTCACTTGTGAAGTCAGTCTGCTGCAAGTTAGGATCACCAGGCAGAATGAAAGGCTTAATCTTCGGCAAGCGGTTTAATGTATCGTCGGAGAAACCCAAGTGATCTTTGACAATTTGCTTCGGTGTCAAGCCGAGCCACTGAGCGACAGAAATATCGTTGTACGTTGGTGCCTGTAGGACCTCTGTAGTTTCTGATTAGCATCTGTTCAACTTCGGAGAGTCTACTTCAGTTACCAAGATAGACCAGATCCTCGGTGCCTGTGTTCTCCAGGTAGTGTGCAGCTGTGACGGGGACGTAGCCCGTGTCTCCAGCTTGGAAGTCGAAAGTTCTTGAGCTCGCAGGAGCAGCGTAGACGGTCAGACGACCTTGTCCGCTAATGAAGTAAGTCCATTCATCTGAAGTCGTGTGCCAATGCAACTCTCTCATCGCACCAGGCTTGATTGTAAAGAGCGCTACAGCGAAGTCTTTGGCCGCGGGAAATGTGTTGGAGTCTAGTAGCTTCACGCTCCCGCCCGGAACTTCATATGGCTCCTGCTTTGAGAAGTGGTATGAGTATGTGCGTTCGATTGGAATGGATCCCGCTGGACCGGTGACATTTTGCTCGGAGATATTCTTTGGTGCTGGCGTGCCTGGGAGAATGTACAATTGTCCTTCTGGAATATTGTCGAGAGCTGAAGTGTCGACACGAAGATCTTTGGCCAGAACGGATTTTGGATTTCGTTCGAAAAGTTCCGAGACGAGGAATGTCCCATCTTCACTGAACTCGCCACTATCGAAGACGAGCAGAAACTCTACGCCGCCGTCAAACGCTTGAATCGAGTGGGGTACGCCGGCTGGGAAAAACTAAAAGCAGTCAGTGACAGGTATCGTGGTGTCTGAGACAAAGTTCTTCGCGAATAGAAGATGCCTCATAGCGACCAATCTTACCCATACATCGCCAGCTTCGACGTCGTCGACAAATGTCTCTCCTGCTTCATTGACGGCTGATATGCGGCAAGATCCGTTGAGGATGAGACTCCACTCGTCAGCTTGATGCCAGTGAAGTTCTCGGTACGCGTTGGGTTCAAGATGCATGTCGACACCGGCCATGGCTGTAGCGATTGGTAGATTGTCGACGTTTTGTTGACGTGCCCATCCTGCACCTTTCAGACCATGTCGGTTGTGTGAAAGTGAAAGGGGCCATTTCGCATTGGGGACATCTCCGGAATCAGTCCCGGGTGGTGCGTACAGGTCGGAGTTCTGTTGATCTAAAGGACGATTTCGAGGGCCTGGATCGGTAGGTGCGTTGGTGCCTCCTCGAATAGGCTGTGGGTTTTCTACTGAAGCCAGGTCTAGGTACAGGCCAAGGTCTGCGTTCTGATTCTGTCCAGGTGCGAGCTGATATCGATCTTCGGGCACAGTAGCAGGAAGTGACTTGTCCACCTGGTATGCTGAGTTATAGCCAGCAAGACTCGCTGGGCCACGAAGTAAGCCCTTTGCACCATCTGGTCCGACCGGATCCTGTGTTGGGGTGTTCAGAATGGCGAAATCGGGAGGAGAGCCTTCTTGTGCCTCTTGTCGTTTGGCACGGTGGAACACGTTGGGCTCGTGGACCTCTCGAACCCCTTTGGGCAATGCAAGCGCCTGTGCAAGTAAACCTGCACTGAGAAGTGTAAAGCGTTTCATTGTATTGAGCAACAGAGAATCGATGAGCGAAGTCTGGTGGCAAAGAAGAGACAGCTCACCTGGACATCCGATGTGCAATATATATGATCTCGAGCGTGCAGTGTCGTCACATCGCAAGCCTAGGTGGTATGTAAGGCTACTTCGCAACACACAACGGTTGACAATGCCATATCAGGCATTGATTGCCGTCGGCCTTTGTTCCGTGCGCGTACCTTCCAACACCCTTGCTCCTCAGCTCGAGTCCAGTCACTGGTGGGCATTAGTTGAGACATACCAACTTACAGTAATTAGCCATTGCCACTTCTTCCAAGCGAATCAAAAGTCCTCAACGGCACTGCGAGCAGGTTACGCGCGTCTTCATGGCGTGTTCGCATCATCGTGTCGCCGAAAGGCAGTATCTTGCCCCCCATGCATCGACTACGAACAAACAATTGAGACCGTGGGTCTCTAGCACACCACTCGAAGGATGACGATGCACATCTTCCGAGGACAGAGCCGCCAATGCCAAAACCCGATGGGTCTCTACCCCAAAGTGCACGAGCCTAGTATCCACCAGAGGAACTATGCTGACTTTGTGTTAAGCGACACTTCATGTCATGATGAGACGGCTACTGCGGATCGTGGCGTGTTGCCTGCTTGCCGGATGTGCCACCGTCGGCCGAAGTGGCTTTGCGGTCACGGTGCTGTTCATGCTGGCTAATCAAGCCGTGTGCTCCAAGTAAGATTTCATGGCTGCGGTAACAGCTGCAAGAAGCAATGTGAGCAGCCATAAGCCCATTGGCTGAATCTCAGGACAGCCGGCGAAAGTGGTTTCGCGAAGCCTGGCTGGTGATGACAAAGATGTTAGAAGGCGAGAACGATGTTGTTGCAGTCGAATTCTGCGCAAGCAGCTTACCCGGACGGACCGTGATCGGAAAAGGCGGGTACCTGCCGGGCTTGCGCATGTGGAAGAGGCAGAGGTCGTTTGGACAGGCCGTTCGTTCCATTTACTTCACCCAAAGCCCGCGGAAAGGCTTGCACAGATGTCGATCTTCGCTTCTGCATATATTGTCGCGTCATCGTCCACGACACTTCTCCAGTAACTACTTATCTTCCTGTTGGCTGTTCATGCCATGGACTCAATCCCGCGGTTGTGTTGGTACACATGCATATATCTGTCTTTCACAGCCGAGGACGTCATAGAAACGAGAAGCTTTGCCAAGAGAGCCAAGCTCATTTGGAAGCTTGTCTTCGATCTGTAGAACACTCGCAACTCGGCAGTCGGTGTAAATCACTAGGGCGAGCGAGTAATGAGATGGGGTAATGAAGTAGGTGCTGCAATCCCTGTAGCTGCGTCTTTCGGACCAAACGGGTTTATAGCCTGCGGCGGCTTCGCATTCTTGACCAGGATTGTGCGCGGCCGTTCGCGCATGCTTGTAACAAGAGCGTGCGAGCGACATCATCGACCGCGATGGCTATTGATGTGAAGACCGCGGTGAGTGGAAGAAAGCGACCAGGAAAGATGCGGACAGACTAATTCTTCCGGGACGAAGATACCTAGTGGCAAGACTCATTGGCAATATGATAGCTGCTAACTCGTATGTGCCAATGGAAGTGGTATCCAGGGCATAGGTCTGGCACGAGCCTGCTTTGAGCAGGGTTTACTGCAGTTCTCAGCCTTCGGCTGACAAGCTGCTCCGCTGGCTGCGAGGAGTCTGGTTGCCTAGGAGGCTCGTACCAGCCACTTGTATGGAAAGTATGCTGTTCAAATGTTGCGCAAAGAAGTGTCGCTTGGTAGGCGTCGTGTACTGCGCATGTCATCAACAAGGAAGTCCGACTCGCCTGCCAGCTTCTACAGTCGCAGGAGCTTCCATTGCTGCCAAGGGAGCCTTGAGCGAATTGCGCTTAGCGAGACCATGGTTGGGTGTCACTGCAGCAGCGTAGCTGTTTGACGCAGGATGAAGCTTGTGAAAACCTAGCTCCGCGCAAGCCGAACAAGATCGATCTTTGATCACGATTGATCACTCGCATGAGCTCAATCATCCAGTAGTACTTTGGTCTTTGCGAGAAGGTCGCGCGCGTGCTGGCTTCGGTGTGGTCTTGGGAAACGCGTCGTCGCTCAATTCCAGAATTTGAACGTCGTCATTGGGTTTCTCGGCGATGCGGCGTCGCTTTTTGGAGCCATCTGATGTTGTGGCATCGCCCCTCGCAGATCCTTGCTCAGTCGTCCACTTCTTGAGTATAGCATCTTCAGCGACGTTCTCGAGGGAATGAAAAGAGGCGTGGTGGCCGCAACCGTCGCAGTCGAAACTTGTGGCAGCCTGCAAGCCTTAGCTTCATCTCTAGATGGCGACATGTTCTCGTTACCTTGACCGGGTGCAGCATGAATCGAAGACAGGGGCAGCTCGAGAGTATGGAGGTCTTGTAGTTGCATCCTCCTCGAGGCGGCTGGTAAGACATGGCCGACCAGACCGAGTTGCTTGGTAATTGATTCGCCATGGCGTTAGTTGCTTACCAGCTGCCCATTGAGAGCATGTATTTTAGATCTGATCACATGTTGCTGCTCGTTTGTGGTTGAAGAAGTACGCGGCGCGCGACAGTGAAGCAGGAGCAGGAGTAAGCCTTGGCAAGCGCCTGAGGCAGCTTCTGTGCACGAGATAGTTCCAGCTCGATCGCCTGTCCACCCTCGCGTTGTCGCGCCAGAACCACAACGACGACAGCAGTGACCACTCCTCATCACGAATATCGCTCCTTGGAAATCTGGACAACAATCGAGGCCCTGACAGATTCCTTGCGCACGCGATCGCCAGGCACCGAAGATGCCCAAATTCTTCTGCGACTACTGCGATGTCTATCTTACGCACGACTCCATGAGTGTGCGCAAAGCGCACAACAGCGGCCGTAACCACCTACGAAATGTCGTCGAGTACTACCAACAGATTGGGCACGAGAAGGCGCAGGCAGTAATAGACGGGATTACGAGTTCATATGCAGCGGAAGGGCAGAGCATGCCGATGCAAATGCAACCACAATTACCTGGCGCTGGACCTCCGGGCTTTTCTGGGCCTCCGCCGCCTGGCATGCCTGGATTTCCGCTCAACGGCTCAATGCCTGCAGGTAGGAACAGTGACAAATAAGAGCAAAGATGATATACTGATCCGTCGCAGGAATGCCTCCTATGCCTCCGGGCTTCCCTCCTATGCCACCAGGTGGACGGGGAATGCCACCACTCCCACCTGGATTTCCCGCGCCGCCCAATGGCTTCCCACCGGGGTTCAGTCCAGCTGGCGGGCCAGGTGGCATGCCTCCCCCATTCGCCGGTTCTCCTCCAGCCAATATGCCTTTCTCGCCCCCCAACGGCGGTATGCCACCTCAAATGCCACCAGGCTTTCAGCAACCTAACGGACCCAGTCCTGGCCCAGGGGTGGTGAATCCTCCGCCTGGCGTTCGAGGGCCAGCAGCTAGTGGTCCTCCAGGCATGCAACAGCAGGACAGCCGATGAGACTCGCGATAATTAAGTGACTTTGTTCTCATCTCAATTGGTGAGCCGACACGGTTCGACCGTGTCATGACATCCGGCAGTGTCACCGGATAGAGATGGTGCACTATGCGATCACTCCGCAGACCAGGGAGGACATTGAAGCGGGACGTAGTGGCTTGCCGCTTCCTATAGCGATTACACGACCTACAAGTGTGACAGCCGCGGAGCTATTCGCGAGGGAGGGACAAGCAGCACGCAGCACGCAAGAGCATGAGCTCAACCCCGAGGAGGTGCTCATACCGCAGAAAGACATGTGAACGCGTTCGAACGAACCACAATACATGTTCATGCCAGCCGAACCGCGAGGCTTGGAATTCGGCACGCGCAAGGCGACATAATGAGCTCAGTCGACAACGAATCGGAAAGCAGGAATCGAGATTCACGTGTCAGTATCAGAGCAGATAGAAGTCAAATCTACTATCTTAGGATTTCGTACTCCAGGTAGCTGGGCCCAGCGCTTTCTTCAAGCCTACCTTCGTCAACCACGATATGCCGATGCTCGACAGGAGCATGCTTCTGATCAGCGATCAATTTAGCCCTTGAAAAGCCATTCCTCACTTCGAAAGACCGCTTCGAATTCCACACTTCCAAAAACGCCAACAGCTGCAAGAAGATCATGCTCGCCTTCGAGACCAATGATATCGCCCGCATCGTTGTCGATTGGACGTTCCTCGTGGAGACTCCATCCATTTTCTCTCTTTCCATTTCTCGTGAAGAAGACATCGCATCTCATACTCACACGGTCTCCGTGAACCGGGGGCTTGAAAGTCATGCCGATACCAACCACGTCGTCTTTCTTGAAGGGTCCGGTGAATTCAATGCCTCCGTAGCTGTTGTCAATGTACCTTCTTCCATCGTCGCCGTGAACACCAAGAGATCCTCGGTGCCAGCCGGGAAGGCGCCAGGCAGGGTACGGTGCAGCAGCAAAACCTATCGCAATACCAGATTCGATGTTCTTGCCTGTCCCATAGCGGTCTCCCATGGCCATGACTTTCAGTTCAAAGTAGAGTGTATGCGGCTGTCCTGTACTGAGTGGTGATTGCCTGTTGGCTGAGTAGATAGGAACATCCGATAGCATTATAGTGTCGCTTATTCCTTCCGAAGTGCGAACATAGCTGCGGCCCATGGACGGATTATACTGTGTGACATCTGTCGTGTTTGGCGGGCAAGTGAGTCGCAGGTCTCCAGATTGTATTCGTTCTATGACACTGCCATCGTAGTCTTGTGCAGGCCACAGAGGGTGACTTCTACACCAAGCATGTGCTCGCGCAGCGTCATCGTAGTCGGCATTGGTCGTAGGACTGCGTGTATTTTGTGCGTTGGCTGCGGCGAACGACGGCGGAAGCTGCAAACTGTTGTCGGGACCGGTCCAAGGATCGTATTCAGGCGGAGGCTGATCTGGTTCGCTGCTTGGTGTAGGCAAATTGGGTGTCGCACTACTCGAAGGTGGCCCTCTCGAACTGTGACTTGGCGGAGGACCTTGGGGCGGCTCGTATTCATCTGACATCGGGGTGTCCACATCTTGGCTTTTTTCGCGATTTTGATGTCCTTGATATACTTGGTGTCCAGGTGGGGGCCCCGGAGGTGGTTGAAATTGCTCAGAGGTAGGCGGGACGTTCACCGTGGATGGGCGTTGTGTGGGAGGCACGTATAGATGCGCGTTGTTGTAGGGATTGTTGGACGCAAGTGTCTGATTGCTGGGCCCTCCGCCGATGCTCCAGGAAGACCGCTGCGCTTGATTGATGCCATCACGTTGCTGCTGCTGCGCTTGCGACTGCTGCGCTTGCGACTGCTGCGCTTGCGACTGCTGGTTGAGCCCCTCGTAGCCTGATTGTGTCCTCCTATAGCTTGGGGGAGGACCAGGCGGAGGTTGATATTCGTTCTTCTCGCTCATTGTGAAATTGCCTTTCTGATTAGCGAGAGCAGGCGGGGCCGTTTGGGTAGTTTGAATAGTCCAGGAGCTGTACTTGGGCCTGCAGACCTGGTGGTCACAGTGGTATTGCCTTCTCCGATGAGCCCTTTTCGGCGTTTCCTAGAACTCTGCGTCGCTGTCCTCAGAGCATGGCCTTGGTGAGTCCACAGACACGCAGCACGAAAAGTCGTCCCAGTGATTTACACGACGTTTGGTCCAGCGGCGACTTAGGTGAGCGGCGAGAGCACAACAGCTCATGAGAGTAGCAGCATAGAGTAGGTGCGTGCCAGGATTTCATATAGGTCGTTTGATATAGTTCGATGCCCAACTGTTTCAGGGTTGATGCCGTCAAGTAGTGGGGGCGCAACGCTGGCCTCAAGGTTTCGGGCACATGCCACACGCGGGCGCACCCACTGCCGGAGCTTTCCCATCGAGGTTGCCGCTGCAATTCGATGCACAACGACATCATCACCACCATCAGCTAAGAGCTTCCAGAGCCTCACGACAGCAGACAAATAAACGGGATCCCGACGACATGTAGCATGGACGGACCTTCAGCTCAATTACAGGCTGATTTGCGATGCGCTGTTCGCCATGCACTCTCCAGCCGACCACCACTGCTGCATCATCTCAATGACGATTCCAGCTGGTTGATCCAGCTACCAAGACCTGATGCTGCCGTAAGGCGAGGAGTGCGATCGTACTTCAACATACTGGTCGACCCATGGTTGAAGGGCGGACAAAGCGACGTCGCTAGCTGGTTCTCACAACAATTCCACGCGACTCCAAGTGCCGTACAGACGATTGCAGAACTGGAAGAAGTGATTTTTGAAATTGAATTGCTGGCCTACAACGAACGTGCGGGCAGAAACAAGGCAGTGAATGTTGAGGAGGCACTGAACAGAGAAGCAACGTTGATCGATGCTGTTACCATCAGCCATGAATGTAAGTAAAGTGACAGGTGGAAGCCCTGCCCCACCACCACATGTGAGACAGTGACTATCGCTTACACCTATTACTTTTAGTCACGGGTAAGTGCATGCCTGGCCGAAGATGAGTCTCCAAATGTACGTGACTGACGAATTTACGTCGCCTGCAGATCATTGTCATAAAGAGACTCTCATAGAACTGCATACAGATGTGCCAGTGTTTGCTGCTGTGGAGGCAGCCAAATTAATCAATGGCTGGAAGCACTTTCGTACGGTCATTCCACTCAGTGCGTTTGGCGCGAACGACAACTGTGATTGGAGAACCTTCAGTGTCCCTCCTCTACCAACCTGGGTCGGAATAAGTCGAATAATGTCTCCCAGCGATGCACTTTACTACCACAGTGCGATTATGATTACGTGGAACAGCGGGCACGCCATCAGAACAGCACCGACAAGGGACGATGGTACGCGGAAGCACGACAACTCTGTCTTAGAGACAGAGGACGGTGAAGACGAGGCAGAGGCTATAATTTACACTCCACATGGTGTCGATAGCGAAGACCTGAAGGTGGTGCCTAATGCTGTCCCGCCAATAACGACACTGGCGTTCCTGCATGGACTGCACAACGTCCGTCTGGCAAGCTGGGGCCGGACAGCTCTGCAATTGAACCTGGGCGCGTACAATGGTCTCAAGGCTCAGCGAATATTGAAGAGCAAGTATTGGGTCGGCACGCACGACGAAGTCAAAACGGGCAGAGGGCTCGTTGGCTTCTTTATCAAGCGCGACGTCAAGAGTGTGCAGGATGCTCTCCAAGAAGAGCGAGAACGGCGGCAAGACAACCTTCTCAGCGAGGAATACAGCGAAGAAGACAAAGTGTTACTTAGCTTCGAAGATACCAATTGGCTCGACCTGCGCAACGGGGAAAGCAGAGTACTGACATGAGCTAAAGAAGGCAGGCGCAGCACATGGTTTTCACGCTTGAAGCGTAACTCAAATTTGACTTCACCCGCCGGGCCAAGCTTCTTCTGCACATTATTGTGACGGCAAAGTTGTGGGCTCAACCGTTGCGCTTGTTTGGTTGGCAGAGTGGAGAGTGCCTTGTAGCGCATTATTGGGGCCGTCCAGGTCATTGTGCTGTCGGCCATGTCACTCGGCACGAAGGCTGACATGTGCTTTTGACGGCCAGCAAGACGTGGCCGAGGATGGGCTCTCGTACCTTTTCAGTCTCATTCTCGCTTGACATCTCGTTGCAAGGTGCTGGTCGCACAGCACACGCGCGAGCAGGGTTGACAAGATCAAATCGGAAAATCGACATTCCAGAACGTCATCTTTGGCCTGCGGCTCGGTCGCTAAACTGGAGATGGGCAAGGATCATGTCGATCTCACCCACTCCACAGCCAGCCAAAGCAGGTCGCGGGACGATGCCATTATTGGCTGTGCAGAGGCGTAGGAGAGTGAAGAAGTCGAACAGTGGTTGAGAGAAACACGGCCATCATCGTAGCATCCTCCATCGAGGGCTGCAATTGGGAGTCTGCCCTGGTAAACACAATGTGCCAGCAACGGAGGCACGCCTTGCCGCTTTAGGCTTGTGGCTTCGCGGATCCCACCTCCAGGTCGGCTTTGCGCGTGCCAGATCCTCTTTTCTTCTTCCGCCGCATTCTCCTCCTCAACAACACTCGAACGCGAGCAGGCTTGTCTCGCGCCTTGCCAGTGGCGCAACAACACCATTTCCGCTTCATTTCCCCCTTGGACCAACCCACCGCTGCCGAAGCGCGATGGCAACATGAATGAGATCACCCTCCGAGCCGAACCTACACCGATCGCTCTCCCCAGCGCCAAGCGTTAGTGTGAACGCGCCATGTTCTCGAGCTAGGAATGAAGAACTCGAGCAACTCGTCCCTGTTCATCTCCAACGACAATTCGAAACGCCAGCCGCAATCGTTGACGAACCTCACGAACAACGTTCCCGCCTCTTCACCTTTTCGTCGACGGGCCGCTCCTACCTATCTCGACTTGAGCGACGTCCAGCCCTCGGGCAATGAAACCGCCGCTACTGCGTCACTTGCTGCAACAGGATCTCCAACGAGCGCGCAGGTAGACGGCGATACAAGTGGTAGCAACGGACTTTCGCACGGAGAAACTGAATCGCCATCGATATGGACTTCTTTTTCTGATCAAAGAGACGCCACGAGTGCTGGGAGACCGGCAACATCTGTGAGGGCTGTGAGCGAACGCAACGCATTCACAACCCCAGAGGCTGAACAGCCGCCCTCGCTGCGACAGACTCCGGCGGCAGTTGAGCTGTTGAGTGGCTCAAAGCGCAAGCGAGCACCTCGATCAGCCCCAACGGAGAACAGGCAAACACACGAGTCTTCCAACAAGCGAGCGAAGCTTCGGCCGCGGTTCAAGCATCCTATTGATGGGACCACGTTCGATCTTCTCCACTTCACCCCGACTGCTGGTCCAACGTCTCCGCTCTTCTTCAGCAACAGCCCCCGACCACGGCCCTTACTCCCGCGCTTCTCATCCGGAGAGGCTGCGGCACGAGCCATGGATATGCTGTCCAAAGCGCGGAACGAGGAAAGCCATGTGAAGACGGTCAGCTTGGCCCGCGGAATTGTCACTACACCTGCTGCGGGTTACGGGCCAACCAGCGCTCCATTCACTCGGAACAGTTTGGAACGCGTAGCTGAGCGAAGCAATAGTCCGGACAGCAGCAGCCATGGTGGTAGAGAAGGTTACAACGGAACGATCGGCATGCTGAATTCCATTGGCATAGTTGAATTATTGGAGCAGGATGAAAGACCAACGTTTATCATCGACTTGGGTGATAGCACGAATTACGGGACTGGATCGTTGCATTTACTCTTTTCCAACCCTTCTCTCAGGACCCATGAGGGTTTACAGGCGCTGATATCCGGCATGGCGACGGCGGAAATGTCTCCTGGTGCAAGGACCTTTCTTCAGTTCAAGTCATGGTTACTGAGTGCCGCCGTGAATGGCGAAAGTCTCAATGTGTGTTTGCCACCTTTCACTTTCGCGAGCATGACATGGAGCTGTTCAACTCTCCGCAAGAGACTGAGGCTTATCAGCGGTGCTTTCAATTCGCCATTGCCCACGTCAGCAGCTGCATTGAGGTTAAGCGTGCCTCCAGCAGAGACGCTGCCAAACAGAGATCCTGGCGAGCCTGTCGACTACTTCGGTCAGGCAGGGGCTGAGCAGGCGTCGAATTCCGATGGCTCGAACAGCACAGTGTCAACAGAAGTGATGTCAACAATCGAATCGCAAGTAGCTGCCACTTCGTTGACACCTTCGCCGCTACCTCTCACGGTAGAAGCCATGGATCTTTCTGGTGCTACAGAGCTGCTCCCAAGTGCGAAAACGTACGTACGGAGCGATATGGTTACGCCTGATGCCATGTCCGTGGTGTCGTGTAACACCGCAAGCCAGCCCACTATCGCTGACCCACCTCCTGCTTATAGCCAGATATCAGTCGTTCCCTCAGACGCGCCGTTTTTTGATTGGACGAGGTTGCCAATTTCGGACAGTATGCCGCGCCATATCCAGTTTGCTCGAAGTATAGATTGGGCTTCGACCAGCCTTGGACCTATCGAACGTTGGAGTGCAGATTTGCGCCAGATGTGCAATTTGATTATGGCATCGCCCCATCCGTAAGTCAATTTCTCCAAGGCATGCTTTCCTTTCGGTCGCTGTGAGCTTAGTGCAAGATCTATGATTGTCAGCTCGACCATCGGCGTAATCAAAGCGCGGAGACTTTCTGAGATATATGCTTACCTTATTTCGAACACTACTAGGGCGGCCATGTATTGGGGCGAGGACTTGATCGCAATCTACAACGAGGCGTATATTATGCTTGCAGGACAAAAGCATCCCAGCTTGATGGGAATGAGCTATCGAGAGGTAAGTACACATGGTCGCCAATGCGAGGCCAACCGATTCTTCCGACTTTTAGATGGCATTAGTGGCCACAATTCTCACTACGAAGGCATACGCATTGTCAAAGTACCTCGGAGATACTTTTACTGACTTTTAATCGAATGCTTCCAGGCTTGGACAGAGATCTGGGATGAGGTCAAAGACGTCTTTGCAAATGCGAAGTTGACAGGTGAAGCCACGATGAAGGATGACGATTGCTTATTCATTCGAAGAAGCGACCATCTCGAGGAATGCTATTTCTCGTGGTCAATCATTCCCATGGTAGGCCGCGACGGTAGCGTGATGGGGCTTTACAACCCAGCATTCGAGAAAACTAGGCGCAAAATCGCAGAAAGGCGAATGTTGACTCTCCGAGAGATCGGCGAAAGGACTGCAACCGCGAGAGACGTCAAGTCTTTCTGGTCCCAAGTTCTCGGATCATTTGAATTCAACGAACACGACAGCCCCTTCTTACTGCTATATTCGGTGACGGAAGAGAGCGACAGCGATTCTAGCAGCATGCACTCAAGCTCGGCCCTCTCATCCCGACAATGTATTCTGGAAGGTGCTCTAGGCCTCCCGAACGATCACCAGGCCACCCCGACCCAAATAGACCTTCGTGCTGGAATGGAAGGCTTTGGGCCGGTCTTCCGCGAGGTCATGAAGACGGACAAGCCCGTGTTACTAGAAGTTGGCAGCCGTGACTTGCCCGAGAGCTTGATCAGCGGTCTAAATTTTCGAGGTTTCGGCGATCCAGTGACTGCTGTGGTAGTATGCCCGATTCACCCCACAACGGGCGAGAGCGTGCTTGGATTCCTGGTCCTCGGCGTGAATCCGAGGCGACCTTACGACGATGATTACAGTCTTTTCATTCAATTGCTCAGCCGACAGTTGGGTACCTCACTGGCCTCGGTTGTCCTATTCGAAGAAGAAATTAGGAGAGGGCAGAAGGCTGCTCAGCTCGCAGCGCTGGATCGCATAGAGCTCTCGGAACAGTTGGCGGCTCGGACGATGGAAGCCATGGAGAGCGAGACCAAATTCACTCGAATGGCTGAGTTTGCCCCTGTTGGAATGTTCATTGCAGACAGCGACGGCAAGATTACTTTCGCCAACGACACTTGGTACGATATATCCCGAGTACCGAAGAATTCCAATATGGCAGATACTTGGATGGATGCCGTTAAACCAGAGGATCTGCAGACAGTAAAAGACCTTTGGACTGAGCTTGTTGCGAACGTGAAACCTGTCTCCAGAGAATTCAGGTTCAAGGCGCAATGGAGGAATCGTAACGGCAATAGTGGCGACACTTGGGTGCTCTTCAGCGGCTTCCCCGAACAACACACGGATGGAAAATTGAAGAGTATATTCGGAAGTATCACAGACATATCCCAACAGAAATGGGCCGAAGGCCTCCAGACCAGAAAGATGGAAGAGGCTGTGGAGTTGAAGCGGCAGCAGGAAAACTTCATTGTAAGTGTATCGCGGCCATTTATCTCTTTCGTCGCCGGAAAGTGCCACTGTGGCGCCCCTCTGACAAAAGTGCTATCATACTTGGTATCAGACTGACTTGCGTTTCAAGGACATCACCTCGCACGAGATGCGCAATCCTTTGTCCGCGATCCTACAGTGTAGCGACGACATCGCAAGCTCACTGACGAAATTTCGCCAAAGTGGCGAGCGGGTCGTACCAGACGATCTCCTGGCCAACTGCTTAGATGCGGCACAGACAATCAGTCTTTGCAGCCAGCATCAAAAAAGGATTGTTGACGACATTCTGACCCTTAGCAAGCTGGACTCAGCTCTCCTCCTGGTTACGCCCGTAGACGCCCAGCCTCTCACTGTGGTCCAAAGAGCGCTCAAAATGCACGAAGGCGAGTTGCAGGCTGCCGATATCCAGATGAAGTTCGTTGTCGACCAATCTTTCCGCGAGCTCAATCTGGACTGGGTCCGCTTCGATCCTAGCAGTGAGTGGTGGCACGCTTCGACCAGGATGTAGTAGAGACAACTAACTTTGAGTGTAGGAGTGCTACAAGTGCTGATCAATCTGTATGGTCCCGCACACATGGAACAAGGAGAATAACAGCTGATCTTTAATTTTAGCACCACTAACGCGATCAAGTTTACTGGAACCGAGGAACGTAGAACCATCACTGTCACCATCGGAGCGTCGACACAACGGCCTAGTGACCGGACAGATGCCCCAGTCAAATACTTCGCGACCAGGAAGAAGAGCCGAGATCTGTTGCTGGAGAACGATTGGGGAGACGGCGGAAAAGTGTACATCCACTTCTCTGTACGTGATACTGGTCGCGGTCTTTCTCCCGAGGAAAAGAAGCTACTCTTCATGCGATTCTCACAGGCTTCCCCGCGTACACACGTTCAATACGGAGGATCTGGGCTTGGCCTCTTCATCAGTCGTGAACTCACAGAACTCCAGGGTGGCGAAATCGGTGTGGAAAGTGAAGCGGGATGCGGATCCACCTTCGCTTTCTACGTCGCGGCAAGAAGAAGCTCACCACCCAAAGATGATTTCGACGGTGCTGTCGGTATCAAAAGAACACCAAGTCACGCGCACAATCCAAGGAGCAAATCTGTTCCCTCGGCCGTTCTGCCCCAAGGAGCTCCTGTACATGTCGCCGAAGGCAAGGGAGAGTTCGAGGCGGGTGACGCCAAGCCTGTGGTGAAAAAGGTGCTCATCGTTGAGGACAACCTCGTGAACCAGGTCGGTACTCATCCTAGGATCTGCTCTGACAGTTGTCTGCACCTCGCTACTAGCCGCAGATGTTGAAAGCAATCGCGCTGCTCTCGGGTCATGTGCTAACTTCTTTGCCTCAAATAGAAAGTTTTACAGAAACAGCTCAAGAACATCGGCACCGAGGTCCACGTTGCGAATCACGGCGGCGAAGCCCTAGAGAAACTGATGCAGTCCACCTACTGGCGAGAGGGTCAAAGCAAAAAAGACAGAATCGAGCTTGGCGTTGTCCTCATGGATCAAGAAATGCCGGTCATGGATGGGCTAACCTGCACACGCAAGATTCGAGAACTCGAAGCACAAGGCAAACTAACAGGCCATGTGCCTATAATAGCCGTCACGGCAAATGCGCGGTCTGAGCAGATCCAGACCGCAATCAACGCGGGAATGGTAAGTGACGCCACATGATGCAGCTGTCGTGTATCCGAACGTCGTGGAAGTGCTACACCACAGATGCATGCGCGCACTGGCTAGTTTCATGCATTTTCGCAAGAGAACAAAGACAGCTGACAGATATGGTTGTACAGGATGACGTTGTCAGCAAGCCCTTCCGCATCCCTGAGCTCGTGCCCAAGATTGAAGAGCTCTTGATCAAATATCCTATGCCGACACGGACTACGAATTCATGACGATGACGAGGACATCATAAAGCGCTGGACCAATAATCAGATCTGCGAGGGCTTGTTTGCAATGCCTGCTTGGATCAGCGCACGAGAATCACCGGCCTAGGTCAAGGCAAAGCTGGGTTACAGTACAGACAAGCATCAGGAGACTAACGTTGCCAACGTCGATGCGGGGATTCATGCGCATTGAATGGCAACGTGGAAGGTCTATTTCGTGAGGGGAATGGGCAGGTTGGTTAAGCAGCCCGAACAGGCCTTGGGAGAAGCTTGTTCCATGGGCCGGGAGGATACCAATACAACAACATTAGAGCAGTGCACAGCACGGCATAGCACAGGACATCTGGAATTAGCGACAGAAACAAAAAGCGATAGAGTCGTTGTAATAGAAAGATCGAGATGAGCAACATGAGAATCGATGAACTTTTTCCGTAGCTCCACGCACGGTGGCTGGGATCAGCAGAATACATGAATTTGCAATACAGTTCGATACTTGCGTGTGCTCACGAATGGGCCTAGTGTCTAGACCGAGCTCATGGTAAACTTGTGGAGGTGCACAGCTGCGGTCTGTCAGAGCTACGGGTGCCGGTTGCCCGGGTCACAGATCACTCCCTCACGATACACGCAGCAGCTAGCGGGTCGGAGATTGGTTGTCCAGATTTCGGCCATAGTTTGCGAGTACTTTTTATTTTAGTTTATAAGACCTAAAGCTTTTGCGGACGCGGATTCGGAGTATATGCCTGCGAGTACGGGAGCCAGCACAGCGGTTGGCGGTGTCATGTACATGGGCCTTGCGTGCTCGCCTATGCTGCGTGTGGCGACGATTCGCATAGCCGAATGGGGCCGGCTGCAGTTGATAGAACATTCGGCGGCGCCTGCCTCTGGCTCTTTTCTCCAACGAGGACAGATTCCGATGTGGTGGATTCTTCGCTTGGGTGCACGAGAAGCGTGTCTCGCGTGGAAGCCACAATCCCACAGATCCCATCGCTTCGGTTGCCCAATTCGCAGGGCTTGGTGGGTCTTGCGGGTTCTCAACTGCATCATGACTATTGTTGTTGTTGTCGTCGCGTGTCTTGCAATAATAGATCCTGCTAGCTGGTGACGCTGTCTTTACCAATTTGAGGTGTCCATTGCGATCGAAAGTGTGCGGTCCTGGTCAACTAAGTCTGTGAGCAGGATAAGTCGCAAGCATTTGTCAGCACACTCCTGGCTAGACACAGCATCCTGGAGGATACGGAATTTCCGATCGTGAACGTGACGATTGTCATACGTTTGTGATAGATCGAGAGGTCGACGCTAAGTACAGCTCGGCCCACATTTATGGTATGCCTAGTGTGTCAGATTCGGACGAGTGCTGCACGAGATGATAGTAGACGAAATCATTCCGATTTCCGAGTCAAGGAACCCGAACAGTTGGAAAAAGCTGCCCCGGGCCTGCAGGCCTGGCATCGCTTAAGTATAGTAGAGCAGGCTCACCATGCGCATGGCTTGGAAGAGGGCTAGCACAGCTGTCGAAGCTTCATATTCCGAAGGCAGGCCTCGGCTGTGCGCATTGTGACAGACGTACAGATACGAAAAGCTTGTTGTGTATGAGTATGTCTCACCTAGGCCAGCTTCCGTGGTCGCTACGCTGGACGCTGCAGGATAATGCTGTTCGTACACACGGGCAGTTCATGCAGTGACAGCATTAACGTCGGCCAGCGGTGGGGAAATTGACCATCCGCCGAAGGGCTGTGCTGTGCTGGAGTTGGCGAGCGCATTGACGCTCGCTGATAGCACTTTCATGCCCGCGATGCAGGAGGGACGATGGAAGCATGGCAGTGAGAAGGCCGACATTATTGATGCAGTCCAGCGAAGGCGGGAGGCCTCGCGTGTCGCATGCAAGCCAAGGTGGTCTGCCGCAGTTTTGGCGACTGCGCGTCTGCAGCACAGGCTGGTCACGCCAAGGCTGACACTCGTCGAGGATACCGTGGCATCATGTCCCGGTGGACCTGCGCTCACTCGTGGCCCGCGCGCAGTCAGTATCGGATCTCACTGCAGATGGAAGTGAAAAGGTCGGCGCCGCAAAGGGCGGCCGGCTGCCTGGTTGGCCAGGTCGGACCATTGTCGGGATGCAGGTAGTTGTCCACAATCGAGATGTCCTTGATCAAGGCCGACCCCGCGCAAGCCCTCCCACCGGATCCAAGCGGTACGGAGTACACAATTTGTGGTTCCCCATCGTCGTTTGACCGCGCAGTGAATGGGAGATGGTCGTTCCCCGTGGGTGCGTGGGAGTGAGCGTAGCTCGTCGCCGGGGCAGCGTTGTCCACCGATGCATGTCCACTTCCGCGTGTAATCATGTAATGCGGATGCAAGACCACGATATGGGCCCGGCGAACTGTGCGGTTGTCAGACGAACTGGAGTGTGGCCTTGGCACGTGCATGCAAGTGGGCAGACGTCACCTCCTGGCTCTAAATCGAGCTTGGGCAGATAACCATACATGGAAGACGCTAGACTATGTCTGTAATCTATGTAGCCAAAAGACACGCCCGAGGAACACGGCTGGCTCCCTCGCCTTGAGCTTGTACGCTGGCGAAGCGACTTGAATCGATGTCTGTGAAGGCTTCTATATCCTACAGACTCCGCTACCGTACGTCGTCCGAATTGCTCGGAAAGTCGTAGTCTATCTCTGGGGCCTTGAGCTTGTCTCGCCTGTCCATGGGTGCTGAGAGATATTACAGTCAATGAAGTTATACACTGCAGCTCAATATTGGTACTGGGTCTAAATCAGAGCCGGGGCACTACTTCGGCCACGGCCACGCCATTCTTGCCCTCAGGGTTTCAAACCGTGCGTTCATCGGCGCAGTCCCAGCAGCTTGGTTGCTGGGACAAAAGGACAAATGAGCTTCTCCCGCCTTCTTCACTAGATCCCACGCGCCCGAACTTTAGTCGTAGGAAATTCTTGTGCTCATCACATACTGGTGATCAGTTCGATGCCGTCGTACCCGCCACTCCAAACTGGACGTCGTTGCCCGACGCTGCGGTATGGAGCGGTGTGGGAGGCGAGGCGAAGGTCGTGACACGAACGGCAGAAGTGGATATGTGCGTGGATGGTCGTGCTCTCTGGAGTGCCTCAGAACCGAGTAGCAAACAAAGCTAGCAAATGTGAACAGAGCGTGCCCCGTATGGCACAGAAGGACTGGGCCAGGCTGCATGCGCTGGCCGGCATATGGACGGTTGAAGGCCGGCGAGCGGTTGCACAGCAGCCTTAGTAGGACTTCGATACGACGGTCTAGCAAGCCTGCAGGCAGTTCTCGCATCTGACCATTCATGCTGTATCACCCACCGCGCCCACTGCTGAAGCGCGCACCGCAGAGGCTTCAGTCATGTACGGTGTGCACGCGTCCGGATATTCGCCTTCGCTGCCAGTCTTGCCCGGCGGCAAGGAGCATCTGGCGCGGGAAATGGTCACCGGCGCCCCCATCATTGGAGCCCAGCATGTCGCTGACAGCAGTCCGTTTGGGCGCGTACTCCCAGCAGAGTGGTAATGGCCTGGACGCCACTGCACTCTAATTCACCCAGAGACCCAAAGCCGCTGGGATCACGCCGTGACGGATGCGCGAGACGACGCACCAGACTGACGGAGCGGCGCCCCTGCGCGTCGAGCGCAGCGCTTTTGTGTCGACCGACAGCGCGGTGGTGGCGCGCACAGATTGCCTCCGCCGAATGCGCACATGCAGCGAGCGTGCTGGGGGGTGGGCAGCGCGGTCCAGTGCAGTGCGGTCGCAGAGATTCGGACGAACCGCGCCAAGCGGGCGCATCATCGTCTGGTTGACTCGTCGTGTGGACTTAGCTTTTCTCGGGAAGCCCTTCTGCGTCCCGTTGCGGCGTGCAACCTTGTCCTGGCAAAAGCTCTCCCTCCTGGCTGGCGCCGACATGGGTGCTAGGCGGTTCTCGAAATATTAAGTACTTCTGTCTCCGCCCATCGCCAGCTGCGCCTGCTGCTTTCTGCGATGAGGCCGTGGATGTCGGGAGGCGCGCTTCTGTTTGCATCGTTGTTCCCTCGCCGCCGCCCGCACCTCCCCCTCCGCTCTCTATGACGGCGCAACTGACTCCGCCCCCCACGCCTGCCCGTCGAATGTATACCGCCGTCCAGGCCGCGCCGGTGCCCGTCAATCGCCAGCCCAGTACACAGCCATCCACCTACCATGCACCGAGAATGTCCAGGTCAGTCGCCCCCAGGCCGTGTCTGGCGGAACCCGTTCTGACCCGCAGACAGAGGATTGCCCATAGATGCTCTGCTATCGAGTCGGCCAGAACCCGCGCGAGAAACGCACGCGATTGAGAAGTTCCACGAACATGGACGCGTCTACTACCGATTCCGCCAGGACATGTACATGTTTCCCGCCGACGATGTCAGTCTTTCTTACCTTTTCCCGTAACACGCGTACTGATGGCAGTCTGCAGACGGAACATGAGCGCCTGGACATCCTTCACGACCTGATCTATGGCACTGCGATGGCAGGCCAGCTTCACATCGCCGACTTTGGCAGGAATCCGCCACGCCGGGTATTGGACGTTGGATTCGGTAGCGGGTTTTGGATGATCGAGGCTGGCAAACGCTATCCGGACTGCCAGATCATCGGCTTCGATCTCGACAACCCTCTAGGAGTTGCACAGGACCGCAATTGCCAATTCCGATCGCCTGTGGATTTTACAGCACCAACCTGGGCCATCGAGGACGCCTCCGTCGATCTAGTGCACATGGCCCAGCTGTGTGGGTGCGTGCCGAGATGGGAGGATCTGTACGCAAAGGCTTTCCGATCACTGCGGCCCAATACAGGCCAGATCGAGCACATCGAATTCGATTGGACGCCTCGAACTAACGAGCCTCAAATGCCGCCACAAGCGACAGATCTAGTGAACTGGTGGTGCGTAATGTTTAAGTCTATATCGCAAACTTTGCTGGCATTCCTCTGATTACTAACCCTCGAGTCAGGTATTGGATGCTCCTGGCCTCCGATAAAGCTGGGAAATCGCTACGCTTCCGGGAAGACACCGAAGATCTCCTGGAAAACGCAGGCTTCGTGGACGTCAGCCACAAACGAGTCCGGGTACCCCTCTTCAACGCTGGCACCAAAGACAAGCGCGAAAGAAAGCTGGCTCATGCATATCAGACCGCAATGGGACACCAGGACTCACAATCCTTCACCGGCTTCACCATGGCCCTGTTCACGCGCTATCACGGAATGCCACCCGAGCAAGCAGCACAAATCTGTGCTCAAGCGCTGGCGGTTGTGCAAGGGCAACCCTTGCCTCTTTACATCACTTTGTAAGTCGTGAATGACTGGTGCGCTCAAGTATGAAGCTTGGAGCTGATGCAACCTGCAGGCACGTCTATACGGCTCGTCGTCCGCAGAGCTAGTCGCACATCCTAGTGTTGTTACTCGATACCCCATTGGACCTCTGGCCACGCTGCAACTGCGCCATGCAGCAGACAGCATCATGAGCTGGTAAAAGCTAGCTTGGATTCCGCGTTGGGAAGCTCAGGCACCGCCGACCGGACCTTCCTTCGTCCCGGATGTTGGAGGTCGGTCGGTATTCTCTACTTATGCAGCTCCTGAAGTACCTGTACGGCGTTCGCCATGCTGGCCGAAAGTGCACGCACGCTCGAAGCCTGGCCGATCCGGCGGTGGACGTTGACAGGGACTGCACGGTGCGGTCTTGCGGGGAGTCATGCGTCTTCCTACTTCACAACAAGTAGCGCCATTTCAAACACTGGTGGTGCGAATACAGCGAAGTTCCTCGGCTGCCAGGATCAAGCAACGATGGCCTCGTGGTTCTGGACCATGACACAGCAATCGCGCACGTAATGACATGTCACTGCGACCTGCACGAGCGCAGAAAGGCGTTCGCGGCTGAACCGGCATCGAGTCCGATCTTGATTCATTGTGGTTGGGCGGAAATCCAGAAGTGGCACAGCCGCCAGCTCGTTTTGAGTTTAAAGTGGGAAAACAGCGGCGATGTCGCTCGCTATCCACTTCCCAAGCATGCATGACAAGAGGACAGCGATGCAGCGAGCTGAATTGCAACGATGATGCTCGTGGTGTTGAGTATTGCTAGAATAGTTCGGATGTCGTTGCGGCTTTCGGCACTCGGCTTTCACAGCGCATGATTGGATTGGAGAGCACAAGTTTCGACTCAGCGACATTCACCCTTGGCAAATACGACCACCACATCCCGGCGATCTTATCATTTAGCGGAGAATACTCGCGAGCTATCCGAGAGTATACGAATGAATGCATAGAGATTAGCAGTCTGGGCAGATGCCTCAAAGGAGATCGCGGCGTGGAGTCCACATCAGAATGTATGACAGCATTCTTGCTTGGTTCAATAGGCTATCCTGGAAGGCGGACGCCACAGCTCACAGCTGCACGAACTTTTCTCATCTGGCAAAGCATTGAGCGCGTGGCCATGATGAGTTTACCTTCTGTTTGGCACTGGCACCGCAGATGCTCCGCCTACAGTATACAAGTATGTATGTACAATGTGCATGACTCGCGCGTGGGTCAGCCAGCCTAGACACCGGCATATGTATACGCCGCACTAGTGCGTCCTCTCTTCTTCTACCACTCGGCGACCTCACCTGCCTTTGGCTGCTGGATGCGGACAATCTTGTCGCAGTTCAGCAAGCATAGTGGATCGAAAGATTGTTTCATCTGTGATTGGCGCGTAGAATGGTTAGCCTTTGGTTCGCATTGCAATGCATGTAAGTGGTGGTGCACGGGAAGTTTCCAACCTACCTTTCGCATCAGATCCACAGCCTCAATACCGATTTCATGCTGCAGGTAATCGCGCTTGACGAGTCCGACTCCATGTTCACCTGTTGCGGTGCCTTCCAGCTCGATGGCACGCTTGACCATTTTGTGGACCACTTCCTCTGCAATCTCGTGCTCTTTGTCGTTGTATAGGATGATGGCGTGGAAATTGCCATCCCCAACGTGTCCGACGATGGAGCCGATGAGACCTGACTTTGAAATGTCCTCTTTGGTCTCTTCAATGATCTGTGGTAAGCGAGAAATTGGAACTGCTACATCGGTGGTCCAGACATGATCGCCATCGTTCTTCTTTTGAGCCATGACACTCCATAAAGCTTCTTTCCGCGCGGACCACAGCTCTGCTTGTTCCTCTGGAGACCTCGCGAACTCAAATGTCTTGCTACCAGACTTTTTGGCCAGGTCCTTGACAATGGTAATGTGCTCTTTCACGCTTGTTGGAGTGCCAGCGAACTTGAAGAATAATGTTGGTACCTCTTTCCACAGGCGTGAAGTTTGTCCAGCCTGGTTGATGCACCACATCTGTACGTCGTCCAGGATCTCGATGGCCGCAATGGGGACGCCAGCACCCACCACTCGGAAGACACAGTCTGCGGCAGAACGGACGGAAGGGAATGTGCACACCGCCACATTGGTGCTCTGTGGCTTGGGGGTTACCTTGAGAACAGCTTCCGTTACGAGGCCCAGAGTGCCTTCAGATCCGATGAACATACGGGTGAGGTCATATCCCGCACTGCTCTTTCTCGGCCTTTGCTTGGTCTTGATGATGGTGCCATCAGCCAGCACGACAGTCAGCGAGAGAACCCAATCCTTCATCGTGCCATATCTGT
>JAASLG010000124.1:0-41736 GCA_013365235.1 Cercospora sesami
CAAGCCTTGAGCTGGTCAGCAGGCATATGCTCATCCAACGCGGTCCCACTATCGCGGCGCGTGTCCTCCCTCTTTGTCATGCGCACAAACTGATCATGCTGCACAAAAATGCCATACGCAAGGCTGTGCCATGGCTTCTCCGGATTCAAAATCGCCACCTCATATCTCGTGAAGATCTGTAATACGAAAGATACCCAGTCAGCAAAAGTGTGGGAAATCGAATTACGCACGCTTGGGCTTACTTCTGCTACAATCTTTGTAATGTGCATCATGGCAATCTCCCTGCCCATGCAAATGAATCTTCCGGAGCCAAAAATGAGCTCATGCGCCTGATCCATCTTTCGTCGCTGCTCCTCGCTGACGTCTTCAAGCCAGCGGTCAGGGCGGAAGAGTTCAGCATCCTCACCAAACACGTCAGGATCTCGGAGAATGGTGCGAAGCGATAGAGCGATGATTGTACGTGCAGGGATAACTCGTCCATCTGGCAGGATATCGTCTTCGTTGCCCAGCTGCTTTTCCATTGTGGCGATGGCTGGAGGGTGGATGCGAAGGACTTCACGTATCACTGCGAGGAGGTACTTCTGCTCTCGCGCTTTGCTGTAAGGTATGATATCCGAGGTCGCGCGGTGTCCTTCGATGCCTGATGCTTTGAGTTCGTCTCGGATACGCTTCGTGACGACGGGGTCGCTGGCGATGTACAGGATGGCCGCACGAAGCGACGTGGCTACAGTGTCCGAGCCGGCCATGCTGATTGAAGTTAGTAGTTTCAAACTGGAATTGCGTCCGAGAGTCCATAATGTAAGACTTACAGTTGAAGCAAGCCGGTACGCTCCGACTCGTTTTGACTCATTCCTTGCCTTACGAAAACAGCCAGCATATCATCTTTCTCGATTTTGTCAGGTCCGTAGCGTTCCCTTGCACGGTCGCGAGCGAACCCCATCACCATGCCGAAGGGTGAATTATCGCCCGGATGAGGTGCCATGTACTTGACAAGTATGGTGGTGGGGATCAAGTTCAAGATCTCGGGATAAATTGTAAAGAAGGACATGGGCTTCAGGTTCTCCTCAGTGTTGTGCAAGAAATTCCACTGATCCTTGTCCACTTTGAGGTTTCCCAGAGGCTCGCTGAAGGAAATGTCGGTAATGGAGTCAATGGCAAAGTAACTTGCCAGGTATCCCCAATCGAGCGGTTGACCGCGTCTCTTGGAATCTGCGGCGTACTTGGATTCGATGAGGTTAAGCATGACTCCCATTTGACGATCGATGCTGCTCTCGCAGCAAGCGTTCTCCTTCTTGAGATTGTACTGAGCCCCCTCATCAGTCCCTCTGTACGTCAGAAGTGAAGTATTCATTAGGAATTACTCACTCCAGGTGCCATTCGAGACCTCAGAGACTTGTGGATGACCTCGTCGGTCTCACTGATCAAAGTGTCCTCATTCGGTGTGAACCGCGAGCCTTTGTACCAATCCGAGCGATGGTATTTGCTCTTTGGAGCATTCACACGGCGAAGGAACTCAACTATGCGGCCATTAGTGTAGGCCATGAGAATCACAGAGCGGACATTGCCAGACCATCTGAGACCAAGAGAGAACAGGGTCCGATTCTAGCGAATTTGCCTAAGTGATGTAAGTATGCCTACGCCGACACTTTTGACACTTTATTCTCATGACCTACCATATTTTGTGCTGATTTGGTGGAAGATGTGGTGCATCTCGCCGCTCTGGACGACTTTCAACAACCAGATCTTGGTCCATGCTGCAAGTTTGGGGCCTTCGAAGGCACGGAGTCGCGCAAATTGGGAGACTTTCTGTATGACGATCAATAGTAACAGCGTTGCAACCGCGAGCGGCACTCCTGCCGTGAACGATAAGGCCATCATAGTCGCGCGTGGTGCTTGTCTGAGTCCAGATCCCGTCTAGTGATTCAAAGTGCAGCTTGATATCTAGGAGACGACTACGCTCCTCCGCTGAGACCAGGTTGGGATCCTTGGTCTTTGAACAAATGCTTTTTCTCCGTGGACATCACCCCTTCGTGTCCACAAGGCTACGCAATAATGCTTGCGGTGATCCATCGCTGCTGGGCGCACCGACGAGCGATAGAGCACAACGCGTCGCGGCATACGGAGTCGCGTCGAGCGCTGGCTTCTGGTCCGTATAACATACGGCCCGCTGATGTGCCGGTTCGGCATCCTCATACCAGGAAGGATGCAAGCGAGCACTCCTGATGGAAGCAGAATTGTCGATTTGGAAGTCCCGGGCCGCTTCACAGTGCCAAGACGGTGCTTACCAGCTACTTTGAGAGGTACATGCACTGCGCAGTCCCATGCATAGTAGCTACTAGCCGAGCACCTGCATGCAGGAGACCCTCTTCTAGAAAGTAAGTTCGGGGCCGCGGAATGCGTTGACTGAAAATGGCAACCGAGCGGGTTT
Source organism: Cercospora sesami (assembly GCA_013365235.1). Taxonomy (NCBI): domain Eukaryota; kingdom Fungi; phylum Ascomycota; class Dothideomycetes; order Mycosphaerellales; family Mycosphaerellaceae; genus Cercospora; species Cercospora sesami. The sequence continues at coordinate 2,429 of JAASLG010000124.1, forward strand.
GCATTAGCTGGCCAGCCTTTAATGTTGGAAGCGAGACACCATAAGCTGAAGGTGCAGATTCAGATTTACCAACCAGTCGTAATCTTCGATCTTCTACCACCAACAACACCGATCAGATCGCACCCAGATCGAATCGAAAAGCAAAAATCGAAGAACGCTCAGCCTCGAAACGTGTGCGCGTCGCATTCCACCACGATGTCGATCAAGAAGACCGCGCCAGTTTCGCGATGAGCGTATCCATCCTGGCAGCCATGCTCTCATACCATGACCAGAGCCTTTCGAAGTGAGATTGCTGGGTGCCGGCCGCCTCGAGCAGCGTTCTCTGCGCATGAAGTATGCGGACACATTCTTGAGCTTCCTTTCGAATGATTCGGTCTCGAAAGGCGTTCTGCTCATCCAAATCCAATTCGAAGCAACCGAATTGCAACGGCGGAACCTGAGTACTCGCTGCGGATCCGCCGGGCTTCGTCACCTGCCTCTCAGCTTGCAAAAGGATCACCCGCTCGTAAAGACCCACAATGAGCTCCAACACCGTGGATGCCATCATGGAACAACTGATGTGGCGATTGAACTGCTCTCCATTCGAAATGGTCACGAGCTCTTTGATGCACATTTGACTGAGCAGCATGATTTTGTCGAGAGTAGCCGCTTCGTCATCCTTCTGAACCTCCAGCTGTCGTATCATCACGCAGATCGCCATCAGGTTCGGCCATTGCGGCCAGTGTGGTTGAGAATTATTGGAGTCTGCTGGTCCGGTTGTGCTCATCTCGGCCACGGAACAAGCAATGGTCGCGCGAGGCGAAACGCCGACGATTTGGGCAGTCGTCAATTGACTAATAGCACCTTGGGCTGTAGCAGACGTGACAGTCGCTGATGCTGAGCTACGAATCCTTCCACTACTGGATTGGGACTTCTGAGCGAACGTTGACGTGTTGATGGCAGGTGGGAATTGACTGTTGTCGGCACTGGGCATTGTGATGTCGTTCGTCATCCACTCTTCGCTGCAGAAGAAGTCGAAGTCGGGTTCCTCATCCATTACGTCTGACTGGTCAGGAAGCGAGCAAGATGGACCGAAATTTGTCTGCTGGCCATTGAAAATATCGTTCGGGGCGATTGTTGCTGAAGACTCAATGTTTGTACTCGGTGTAGCCTTCACGCCGCTGAAAGTATTCCGACGTTCTGAGACCTGCGAGCGACTGTCTTCTCCACGGGCATCGGCGTCTTCGTGCTCTTGCTGCTTTCTTCGTCGCGGCGTGCGACCAACTAGCGAAATCACATATTCACAATGTAGACCTAGGCTCAAGCACCGCTGGCAGCCTGATTTCTGCCCACTACATCGAATCTGTGAGTGTGACAGACGTCAGTGCTTACGTTCGCCAATAATTCGTGTGCCACCACGGCTTCTGCTGACCTTTGCGGCGTGACACTCGCAGCATGCTGATCGCATACGATGTGGCTTCGAGACCCATCCTGAGAAGCATTGTTCAGACCTCAGCGCATGTCAGCTGTACAGCGAGACAGATTGGTGGAAGCGAGCAAGCGTACATATCGTTAGAGGTCGTTGACATTGCGTGCTTGGACGAAAAAAATCGCAAGGTCCCACATGGAACCACGCCGGGTCATAATAGGGAGGGGAAGCCCAGGCAGTTCATGCGCCATGGTGGTGGTGGTGCTGCAGCTCGCGATTTGAGTTGGCAAAAATGGCTGTCAACTGGAAGTTAGCTCAAAAGTCCTCTCGCAGCAAAGCGCACTTGTCGTTAATCGTGCGCATGTGATTCGATGAGAGCTCAGGCCAGACAAAGCTCCAGACGCCAGGTTCCTGTGTTGGCTGACATAGAAGGCTTGATGCACAACATCCCTTGCCGTTCCATAGAAAGCAATCCAGGCGTTCACTCCCGGGAGTAACCCTCCTGCTGGCTGCACGTTTCTGGGCATCTTGGCGAGCTAAAATCCTTCGCGTGACGAGATGCTATCTGCTCTCAATTGTGGTAAAGCCTACCAGTTTTGGAAAGTGCGAGAGGATTGGTTGTGCAGACGGTGTATCTGTACATCTTACCGAGTTGATATGGTATCACTGGCGCAGAAGAGAAAGCCCTTTGTGAGCATTATCGGACCTCTGTCACCTACTCATTGGAGCTTGACAGTATAACGATTCGCTCAGCCTGTTTCTCCAGACAGAGTTGCAAGCTTGTGGCGTGGTGGCTCGACAAGGCGCAGCTGCGAGCTTCGATACCATAGAGACACGGCCGGTGGCTTGGCCTGCATGGATAGGACCAAATGCGCTCATATCCAACAACTCACGCAACACGCGCGACCGCACGCGTATCGCTCATCAAGAGTGTCTCATCTTTTCAGATTCGTAGCCTCAGTCATTCTTGCGCTGACTCTTCCTCTGCAGACGCGCCTCGATTGGCGGCGTCTAGCTCAGAGCGAGAGGATATTTCCTGGAGACTGCGATCGGTGGAGAGCATCGGGCGCAGTGTACGAGGGCGAATCCAACCTCGGGTCAGCAAGCTTGGATTGCGCCGGGCAAGGCGATAGCTTATGCTGCTGAAGAAGACATCAGCGTGGAGGAGGGCGCAATCGTGTCTGAGTCGAAGAAGGATGCGACGATTTAGGTCTGGGCCTCGGATTGGGCCACTTGCAAAAGCTTCCGCCATGCCCAATACCCAGACATGCAGCATTCGCGTTGCTGCTGCAGCTGGGCGCGTGCGGTAGAATGCGAATGCGAGCTATCGAGAAGCTGAAGCAGCAGGAGCAGCAGGAGCTGTGGTGAAGCGCGCACCAACGAATCCGGGCAAGTGCAGAAGTATAAATTCCGTGTCAGACACGTGGATACACGGCCCGGACGACACGACGCCGTTTCTGTGCAGGCATCCGGCAGCGAACCCGAGGCCACAATGAATGAGGTACGAAAGCGCTTTCTCGGTGGCCTCATCCACGCTGCGTTCGGAGCCTGACTGCCATTCCGAGCTGGAGTGTCCGTAGTCTATCGTCGATCTGCCGTGCCAGCAATGGAAATCAGCCACGGCCAAGTCAGCCTATCATTCATCTTCGCTCGCCTGACCACAGCAACATCGCGTGGCCACGGAGATACCCAGACGCAGAAGTGCTGGTAGGCACCTCCTATCTGCTTATGATCCTTGAGTACAACCTTATCTGCTTTTGAATCCGGGTTCCTGGGGGTGCTCCAGTTCCTGTTCCTGGCCTTGTCCCAACAGCACGTGGGCTTCACTTTCATTATTTTCATACATCGTCAACGTGGCTGTGACGGCAGCTGTAGCGCGTGGTAGTTCGTGATGTGTTATTCGAGAGGTAGCTACTTTGCAAGATGTGCAGTCGTCAATACACGCGACTCTCGGCAGACACCTTAGGCAACTGCCAGTGCTGTATCAAACACACGTTCAACCGTACTGCCCGACTCAAGTCTTTTCCGCAACTCCAACTCAGTCTCATAGCATCAAACCATTCTGAACGTCCCCAAAGGATACGCCTCCCAGTCCGCATCATCCACATTCGGTTCGACAATCGGCACATGCTCATAGTCCTTGCTCTCAACCACCTCCAACGCCCATTTCGGGCTCCTCTTCACTCTTCCCAGCTTATTCTCAATCTGCCACGCAATCTTCAACAACTCTTTTTCCGTCCACGGCAGTCCCAGAATTTCCATCCCAATCGGCACTCCCTCGGGGGCCGTTTCCGTGGCGGGACTGAATCCTACAGGAACCGTGACCACGGGAGTCCCTGTCAGCGCTGCCAGTATTCCGTTTCGGCCGCTTTGAGAAGGAGAGCCGATTTTGACAACGAGATTCTTCTGCTCAGGGTAGATGATCGCGTCGAGCTTGTGCTGCGCGAAAGTACTTTTGAGTGCGATAGTCAGATTCTGGATCCCACTTAGGATGGTGTCGTATGATGGTATTGTGAGATTCCCGGAGGAATATGTTGCATTGGCCGTCGAACTAACAAGTGCTGTGTTGACATACTCGTACTGCGCCAGGATCACGACGAAATCATCGCTCTGGTAGAGTTCTGATGTCGTGTTCGGATGAGAACCTTCAAGTGTAGGTCGCTGAAGGTAGGCATCCAATAGTTCGCGAAACTCGTAGCGCTGTGTGTCGAGGTTTGCGATCGAAGAAGTATCGTACATGTCATCAGTTATTGAGATGATCGCTGCACCTGCAGCTTGTAATTTCTCTGTGGTGTTCGCCAACGCTTCATTGACAGGATCCATCTCGGCAGACTGGGTACGATTAAAGAAACCCTCTAAGAGCCCCAGTCGCAACCCTTGAAGTGTTCCAGTTGCGAGTCCTTCGACAAAATCAGTGCCCTTAATCCCAATTGGAGCAAGAGCTGTGGCGTTATCGGCTGCATCATAGGGCGTCCCGGCCATCACTGTCAATGCAGTCGCTACGTCTTCTACACATCGACCGATTGGGCCTAACGCATCCTGTGTGTAGCTGATAGGTATCACACCGCTCCGAGAGATCAGTCCTCGCGTCGGTCTGCAGCTGGACAAGCTATTGGCACTGGCAGGCGATCGTAGGCTGTTGACGGTGTCTGTTCCGGTACCCCAGATCGCAAAACTGGCTGCTACAGCTGCGCCACTTCCACCTGAGCTACCACCAGGCGTTCGATTGCTGTCATAGGGATTGATAGTTTGTCCACCCAGAGAAGAGACACTAAGGCCCTCCAAGGCTAATTCATGAAGATTAGCTTTTCCGAGGATGAGTGCGTCAGCCTTCTTCAAGGCCTGGACAACAGGTGCATCCTCAGTCGGCTGGGAGTCGCGGAGAGCCCGGCTGCCACCTGTGGTTGGCATTTCTGACGTGTCACAATTATCCTTGAGGAGTGTGGGAATGCAGAACAACGCGCCATACGAGCCATTGCTGGCCTGTAACCGTTCATCGAACGCATCTGCGATAGCCAGAGCTCTCGGGTTGAGAATTAATATAGCATTCGTCTTGTTGTTGAAGTATTCTATGCGAGCGATGAATGACGACACGATTTCTCTGCATGTTGACAGGCTCGTGAACAACGCGTGATGAGTCGATGAAATGGTGGCTTCTCTTGCATCGAAAACGGCGGATGCGGCTGGGAGGGCGGCGATGAGTAGCAGATGGGACCGCATCGTGAATTCCCACACAGCGAGATCACTGAAAACACTTTTCGAGCCTTTGGCAAAAAAGATAGGAAGAAAGAAGATAGCATGGGCCCACTCGGCCATCAAGTTGGCCGAAGCGGCGGATAAGCATGCGGGCAACGTCTGGGCATTCAAATTGACCAAGATGAGAATTTCTGCAAGATGGCTCAGTATTTAACAACGTGATATTTGAAGCAACGTATGGCGTATGACCTCTCGTGTCCGTCTCATGGAGCAATTGTAGTGGCAGGCACGTCGCATTGGCTGTGCCGCAGATTGTCCCTCTAAATCTCAACGAGACCCTCGCAGCGTGGTGTCGGTGCAAAGTCAGGACCCACGCTCAAACATGAGGCAATTTGTGGATGCTGAAATTGTGCCGCAGAGGAAGCTCCAGTATCCGCGGTTGCCAAGGCAGATCTCATCGCGGCGTCTTTTCCATATGCTCCAGCAGAGTCGATATGATTGTGCCGTGTCCTCAGCCAGTACTTCCAGTCAAGCCTTGCTCAACGCCTTGAGCGCCTTCTAGGCTCTCCAGTCCCTTCGCGTGCACCACGTCCAGATCAAGCTCTTCCATGGTCTGGATGACAGTGCCTAGCGACTCGAAGAAGCCATTGACCGAGACTCGCAACATGCGATTTGTGGTGGCCTTATATTCGGTCTTCAATACCGTCTTTCTTTCATCCTCCTGATTACTGGCGCTCTTCACGATGCTCGAGGGTGCTTCTGTGGACTGTACAGGCGGCGTGTCCCATAGGGAAGCCTCGAACGGAGCCTTTGAGGGATCGCTCTGAATGTTGGAGACTGGTTCGATCAGACTGAAGTGTCGTTTGACCAGCGGCGACAATTCCTGGTCGACGGAAAGCGTCCGAAGAGCGGCCAAAGCCAGGCGGTTTGTAGGGAATGGAATGTGTACCGTCCTGTCCGCCTCTCAGCCAAATGCGGTGCGCTCGTGCTGGCGAAGGACGGCGTACAATGAGCAAGGGAACTCGGGGTCCTCGACTGCGGCCGCCATGGTGTCTCGCGCAGGCTGTCGTCTGGTCGTGGGAGTGATGGTTGCAGATGAGTTGGCGCGAGCGAGATTTGAGCCTCACTTGCATCTGGCGCTAGCCAAAAGTCAATCGGCGTTCGGGTATGACGAGCCGTTGCACATGCGCGCAGCGTGCGGCACGCGCAGTCATGATTTCATCACCACGCGCCTAGCAACCACATGTTCAGCATAGCCGAGCCCATCACGATGGCCTTTGTGTAACTGGTAAGTTGCTGTACAGTCTTTCACGTCTGTACGCACGTTTGCCTTTACACCACTTCACGCCGTGTTTTGCGCCCACAAGACAGCCATGTCTTCACCATCCGAGTTCCTCACCTTCTACCGCACTGCCACTCGTGCAAGTGCCCTCCGTACTAGCATACTCTCAAGGACGGTAGCCAGAACGCGACCTTTCAGCTCTACGGTACCGTCGTTGGCAGGCTCGACTGGCGAGAAGGGCGACTTGCACAAATCTGACGTAGGAGGGCCGAGAGAGAACAAGAAGCATATCTTGGAAAAGGACCACGAACCAAATGTGCAAGCATACGAGAGCAAGGCAGGCAGGAGGTGAGCCTTATATCCCGGTCGGGACGTCGATCACAACTGATGTAGCATCGCAGTGCTCGAGCAAATGACACTGGCGGCGTCGCCACGGAGCAGAAAGATGAGGGAGCCAAATCAAAGGCCAAGAAGGAGTTCCCAGAGTCACCTGTGCAGATTGGATTCGAGGATGAGCGAGGCGGGAAAGGGCGCTAAATTCACTTGGAATACCATAATGGAATCGTCGAGTGCCATGTGTACAGTAGCAAGCAATGGCGTGTAAGATCATGTCAGCCTGAGCTCCAGCTCTCGGGCATTGCTCAAGTCAGGATGTGTCAATCATATTGAGCAGAAAATCCTGCTCTGATATTATTCGCTTCCTTCGAACGAATGGCCAGCGACTCAGCAATGTGAGCAACCCATGGCCAGAGAAGAGCACATTTAGTGCAGCGCACGTCGATCCCGTCAATGTTTCGTAGAGGATGCACATCTGCCAAGACCCCAAGCTGGTCGACTACCTTACCTTACGCAGATCGCCTTGTCTTCTATTCCTTCGCATCGAAGTCTCCAGAGCGTTGCTACATTCAATTGTTAGTAGACGTGTATGTTGTAGACAACCCGCCCCCAGCCTCGTACACCCGTCGATCGAGCTCTCACCAAAGCAAAGCCCGACGGCCATCACCCGCTCAGCATAAGTATTCTCAATTTTCCCTTATCTCCCCCCTCACCCACAGTCCGCGTACCACAATGCAGCCCTACCGAGCGCCCCCTCAAGCAACACCCAATCCCTGGATTTACGTGGGCCCTGCCTCTTCAATCGAAGACATCACCCCAACAGAAGGCAAACACAACACCAAACTCTCCTCGACAAAACCTCCCGCCGATCCCGAAGACATCTTCGCCTCGCCCACTATCACAACGCCCTGCAAGATCCTCCAACTCCCCGCTCCAGGCTCTTCCTCCGCAGAAGAGCTGACTCCCGACGTCGCCCAAACGACACTCGGCATCCAGCCACAAGTCCTCGTGTTCCGATATCGAGATAAGATCCACGCGATAGACCATTCGTGTCCGCATCAGAATTACCCGCTATCAAGAGCTAGTTTATACGACATTGAGGATTTCGGAATTATACTTAGTGCGGGGATCGAGTGTCCGAAGCATGGCTGGAGTTTTGATGTGAATACTGGACAAAGTGATCGAGGAAACTACAAATTGGGAGTGTGGGAGGTGGAGCTCAGGAGTGGGGAGAATGGGTTTGGGGAAATGGAAGAGGAAGTTTGGGTCAGGAGGAAGGAGAAGAAGAGGATTGGGTGATACAGCACAGGCTCAAAATTGCACAATGTCGCTCAACGAGTACTTCAGCCACGGTTCAAGAGCACGTGGGAATGGACTATATCTGTTTGCCAGAAGCTGTGGCAGCCAGCTTACACACATGCTGAAGCGGTCGGAGCATCTGCTGGAGTACAATGTACGAAATCTCAGGCCCGATGCTGCCGTCGCAGGGGAATTATCTGTGTATGTTGGCTCGGACTGAGATCCAGTTCTGTGGCACTGCCATTCCTCGTGACTCTCTCCACGAATACAGACATGGCGAGAATCGAGGAGACCGCAGCGATCTAGCCTGTGAGGAGACTACTTGAGGCGGCTATTCAGAGCTTCGACTTTCCCACAATCGGCCATGAGCCGAGCACACCAGATTAGACCAGATCTTGTTAGATTCCCGATCCACAGAGGCAGCATACAATCCATAGAGGCAGCATAGAATTCATACACTAGCCTACATTCGTATTCACTTCATGAAAGCATAAACATCATATACAGCCAAATAGCATTCGTTTCCCATATCCATTTTCCATCTCATAGCCAGTTGTGCCTCTCTCACACAACATTTAGATCTCAACACCCTCGCCTCTGCTATAATAAGTCTTTCCTTCTCCACTCTGCCCCTTGGGCACACCCTCGCTCGTACTCTCACGCCTCTGGGCACTTGCAGCACCCTCCTGTTGCATGCCTTCGCATCCAACAGCTTTGCCTGCGAGTTCCTCGACTTTACCCATGCCTTGCTCGTTGGGGTCACGGTTCGCGGAAGCAGCCTTCATGGCTGCGACACCGGCGGATTTATCGTGGTCGGCGGATCGTTGCCAGGCGGAGTTGCCGGTTACGGCTGCGACACCGGCCTAGAAGTGCGGAGGCACGAGTTAGCTGGGATGGGTCTTGTTTGACTGATTATGATGACTGCTGTAGAGGGCGCTTGCAATGCTAAACGACAGAGTCATCAAGACCTCGTTTGTGTGTTCGCTTCAGCATAGCTGGCGATCAGATGAAGAAGAGTCATGGCGAGGTTGTTCGCTCGTGCATCGTCTTCTTCAGGCCGTTTTGTCGTGGCTGTTGCATGGATGTTCGAAAACGTACCTCGCCTAGGCCCTTGACGTATTGTGCATGGCCTCCTACCAACGAAGGGTGGTTTCCCTTGTGGGCGTTCTCGTTCTGCTGAGACATTGTGATGGTTCGATTCCTCGGAGGTGTAGTAAGCTTGCGTTCTGCTCAATGTGGTCGTTACAGCAAAGTGTGTCCGGTCTCGTGCGTGAAGATTTCCTGATTTCTTTGTAGGATGAGGGGCGAACAAGGGAAGTGAGGTGTCAGAGAGCTTCACAAAAAGTATGCTAAGAGTGTGGAAAGTGCTTTTGCCAGGACAGCTAAGCAGTCGCCTCGTGCTGCGGTAGAGGTTGAGGCGGTAAGCTCATGCTCGATGACTTCATCGGCAGTCCCGATTTCAGGGCGCTGCGGCAGTTTCGTGGTGGCGTGGTATGCGCGTAACCATGGCGAGACTTGCGCGACGGTGTGCTGCGCGTCAGACGTTCAAGCGTTCAGGAGATGTTCACATGATGCGTCGACGTGTTGTTAATGGGGTAGACGAGTGTTCTAGCGAGGTAACGCCGATGGTCAGCTTGGCGGGCAGCGCAGCAAGTGAAGTTAGACTCCCAACATGAACAAACTTCATGCTGCTCGCTCATTGCAAAAATCAGAGAAGCCCATTCGATACCGTTTCGTTTTCATTCAACACTGTACGGGTGGAATGAGGCGACATCTCACAGGCACACTGTTCTGACGTGTAAGTGCTAGCATCAACTCACAAAAGCATTGCTGTTTCACCCAACCCATGATCTGTGCGTTGTCGTGCTTAGTCGATACTTGCTCGATGCTTGACGATCAGATTTAACAAGCTTGATGTAGCTGGAAGAGCTGTCCCTTGCTATGTTAGTAAAACCCCGAGGCTACAGGATACAATGATTGAGTCTGAGCACATATCTCGACATTGTGATCTCGAGATCCATTGCCGTGAATTCGAGTGCTCACTCTTAACGATTTCATAATGCATTTCCAAGTCGCTCAGTACGCGGTAAACTAGATACAAAGTTGACGTTCAAATGATCAAGTCCGCCAGCCCGCTTGCGTCCTGCCTGGCAATCTGTTGTCTCCGTACCCTTCTCCCACCGAAACCTGCTTCGTAGGCTACCTGGAAAGCAGCAATAGCCTGCAACATAGCTGACTCCTCCTCTTCAGCGCTTCCTAGCTGCACTTCCACCTCTCTGGAAAGATTTGCCCTCCTAACGTAGTGTTTGCCCTCTGCAATATACCAGGAGTTCGTGGACTCTCGGACCTGTCTTTCCGCGAAAGCTTTCGTGTCAGGCCAAGGGCATGGACTCGGTGTGTCTAGATGCATCCTATCCGGTCCGTCCAATGACATCGTGCCTTCGAGATGCTCCTTGAGCTCATCGCACTGTGTATAGAGTGCTCGTATGAGCTTCAGAAGGTCTTTACCATATGACGACAGCCTTTGGATGCAGGTGATGACTGGCAACGCGGCCGAGCAGACAGAGTAGATAGCGGATATGATGCACAAGGCCGATGGCTGTCCATCGAGGTTGTTCCATGCAAGGACGGTATCGCACTGTCCCTTGAAGCTTCGTAAGATAGCTGTCAAGGTAGTGACTGTAGCTGTCAGGCTGGCATCAGAGTCGATGTCAAAGTTGTACAGCACATCTCGAACCACGAGTTCGCAAGCCTGCAGCAGTGGGAGTGAGAGCATCCATCCAGGTGGCGAGCTGAGAGTTGTATCGAAGTACGCAGGGAATATGCTTGTCAGCAGCACATATCGTAATGTTGGCGCACTGCTGTCGCCCATCTCGGGCTCGTCAGACATAGCTGTCGCTATCTGGCTGACGAGATATTGCTGTTGTCGATCCACCACGGCACGTTCGATGACTGATTGGATGAACATTGTCAATTCTCTTCGCGGGCCAGAATCAGCGAGCTTTAGAGCGTAGCCCTTGAGCTTGCCGACCACATATGTCGGGTCCGCTGCGGGAAGAGGGAAAGCACTCGAGTCGGTGAAGAACTTGTCCACAGGGCACAAGTCGGCAGTGTGCTGTTGCAACAATGAGACCACCTGTTGAACAAACTCGACGTAGGCACCTTGTACGCCGCCCTCTGCGACATCAGCATTGCCATTGGCCTGCAACTCCTGGTAATTGTGTTTCATGGTCTGCATCAAGCGACGAAGCATCTCTGTGTATCGGGTCCGAACACCTTGTGCCTGAGTAGGAACATTGTGCCTGGCCCGCATTAATGCACATCGCATGTTGCTTAAGGTTGATGAGATCAAAGCCAGTCGCCGCTGCCGTAGGTCCTCCAACGAGATGATATACCGCCCACTTCGAACGTCTCTGGCGAAGGGGAGATTCTGTAGCAACAATTCGGATTCACAGCGATTCAGGAGTGCGCTCGTTAAGCTATGCTGAAACTTGAGTAGTGCCTCTCGTTCTACGAGGGACAACAGCCAGCTTGTAATGATGTTTTCGAGCGCGGAATCATCGACGTTCGGCTGCTCTACAATGTGCGACATGTAGTATGGCGTAAATTTCCGCTTTTGCTTCGTGTCGCGCATTTGTGTCCAGCTGTTGGGTGAGTAGTCATCAACGTAACTCAACCAGCTCTTTTCGCCGTTGCTAACCAGATCCCTGCCCATGCGAACCCAGATGCGGACAACGTGCTCCAGAAGCGTATCGTCAGGGGCCGCATCTGCACCGAAAACGTTTGACAAGAAAGAGCCGACGGGTGCCTGAAGATCTCTGGCGGTCGTTACAGGCAAAGGTGAATCTGCCTTGTCAGCCCCGACAAGTTCATCGAGAGCACTAAAGTCTCCAAAGTCTTGACTGTCATTGCTAGTGATCTGACTCTCTCCTGATGCGGACAGTCGTTGCTCAGTGTCAAAGGCGGCGTCAATGACAAGCAGGGCTTCCATCACTGTGCCAAGCAAGCGGCGCTGTGATGTATCGAAAAGCTCAAAAATCGTCCAGAAGTTGGTGTCTTGCATTAGCTTCTGCATCACAACAACGCTGGAAGCTGCACTGACTGCTCTCTTGAGTCCAGCGAGGGCAGTAGCGAGGGTTGTTGCGATCTGCAGTTGGTTGTTGGCAATAGTACCGTGCAAGAACGCTTCGCCAATATCTGCTCCCATGCCTCTTGCATGATGGAAGTCATGCTCGGCCTCAGATCTGGCGAGCCGGTATTGCATGATCGTCAGTCGCAGTATCTCCGAGAACCAGATGGTCAGGGGCTGTAGTTTTCCAGCAGGTTCCTGAGTCGAAGCCTGGAAGGCAGTGAGCATAGTCCACGCGTTGACGTTCAATTGACATGCTTTGCGATGCCAGTTGGCGTGGTCTACGAGGTTTCTGAGTATATCAACGCCAGGTCGATACCCCGGTGGCGAAGCATAGTATAAAGTGCACAGAAGGTCATGATGGTTGCGCAGGGCATCAACATCGCTTTGCTGCATGTTCTTTTCCTTTGGATACGTGCGTCCATGGGTCGGGATCATGCGATATGTAATGCTGGAGCCGATCTTCCTATCATTGTATACATTTCGCTCGCGCATCGCCACCAGCCCTTTGACCAGTGTCTTGAGTAAGATGTGGAACGACAAGTCATCGGGCTGAATGTCCAGTGACGGCAAAAGATTGAGCTCCTCAAGAAATCGTGGCGAGCCTTTGCATTCCTCATTCTTCAGCAGCATCCGACTCTGTTTAGAGAAGAAGTCATAAATGCTGTAGAGCATCATCTCACACTTTGCCCACTGCCACTTGTCAACCAGCCTGTAACAGCGATGCAACAGAGTGCGCAAATATGAGTTTGCAGTGAAGCCTCGGACGTGGCTTGTGTTCTCGTAAAGCTCGAAGACTCGCTGTAGCAGTTTGCGAACAATTGTCCAGTCTTCTTGTAGCGGCATGGAGTCAGGATTCCGCTCAACTACTCCTTTGGCGTCGATGCATAATAAAGGAAGCACAGTAAAGAGGTTGTGCCAGACCCCGTCCAGGTCCTTGACGCTAACCATGCTGTGGATGTCCGAGTCCAGGACTTCCCCAACCGTCTGCCACACAGTAGAATCATGTCCGAGGTGGCGCGATGTGTGGGCGAGGATGATGATTGTAGTCGCGGCAGAGTGCTCGGTACAATCTTCTGTCGTTCGCATTGCCCGGCACCAGTTCCGAAGGGCATCGAAGCTGCTCGTCAAAGCGTGCTTGGCGAGAGATTTGGTGGACCCTTCTAGGAGACCCAGTAATGGTGCTCCAGTGTGCCAATGCGCGTTCGATCTTGCATTGATCTGGACTGCCTGAGCCGCTAAGACAACCTGATACTGCATGACAAGTGAAAAAGTATCATGCATGAGTGCAGCATCGGCATGACATTCCGCAATGGCTTCCGCCAGCTCCCCAATGAGTCGTTGAAGGCTTTGAACGCATTCCTCGCGATCGACTGGGTCCTCGAAGTACAAGCACTTGGAGCAGTACCGTACAACAGAGCGCAGAAGGTAGGCAATTGGCTCATTCACCTCTGCAGTAATATTTGCCCCTGTTCGCGCAGCATGGCATTTACTCAATGCTTCTCGGATCACCCCAGGTATTCTCGAGAATGATGTGGCGACTTCCTCGTTCCAGGCTGACCATGAAACGATCGATCGGTCCAAGTGTACGCTAATATGGTTGCGCGGAGAATCTAAGCGTACAGACGCGAGGTTTATCGCATCGTAGAAGTCGCCACTCCCAATGAAGCTGTCTTGTCCAAATAAAGGTCGGAGCGGCAACTGCTTGACCTCGAAATCAATAGGATAACCAGTTCCGAACGCACCTAGCCCTTGGAGCACAGGTTTTGAGATATCAGTCACGGGCTCTGCTCCAACCGCGTCTTCTACGAAGTCAATGATCGCATCGTCGCCTTGCCAATGCTGACGTTCTTCGACCTCAAGCCTTCGAGCTTGCCGCTTTCTTCGCCTGTGCGGGAGTAAAACTTTCGATTGTTTGTCAGATGCTAGCCGTATATGATCAGCTGCAGCAAGAGTGTCGTGTTCAGTTGTCGGTATTATGCTGTCTTCTTGCGCAAAGTACTTCGCAAGCTGGAAATCGGTAGTAGGAGGTCGACGCCCGCGCACAGCAACACTCTCAGTCAAGCACTGTATTCGCCGCTCAAACACGGCTGCTCGATGGCGCTCATCAAAATCATGTTGTAATGACTCGAGCTGCACTGGTCGCAAGCCAGCTGACCGTGAAGGCACAACTGCTCGTCCTGTTCGCGGAGCGACAGCTGCTGCATTGCCTGAAGGTCGCCGGACTTGTGGTGTGCCGCGTGCGCGTTGCGTTTGGCGCACACTTGTTTTTCTGGGATCATTAAGTCGCATCGTCCTTTTCCGAGCGGATGGCAAAGCATGCGGCTGGTCCGCATTTCCAGAAACCACTCTCAGAGGCTGCCGCTCGGTCGTTGAAGTTGGTAATGCATCTTCGGCGTCTGCGTCGCCATGAGGGTAATCTTCTTGAGGCTGCGTATGAACTCCCTCTTGTCGACGTGTCAGCGTGCCGTCTCGCCATGAACGTAGGACCGACATGGCCTCGCGAGTATCGTCGGCGGTCGCGAGGTGGATGATCTTGTTTGATGGCGAATGTCGACCTCGATCAGGGAGCCTCTTTGCCTGCCTCTTTGCAAGACGTATGAATGGTGGCATGCTGGCATTGGACGACGTTATGGGACTTGGGGCATCAGCAATGCTCAACCGTACTGGGGAACGCCGTGATTTTTTCGATGTCCTCGCTTGTCCCGGTCTCATACCACGAGCGTTTCCGCTTTGCTTTCGCGCTTCCCGCTCTCCTGAGAATACATCTGCACTTCCTGTATTTTTTCGAAACTTGTCGGTGATGCGTGGTTGTCGAGATTTCGTTTTGGCGGATTTGTTTGAACGAGGACGGCCAGCCAGCATTGCATCTACAAAATCGTTCTCCATGGTATCATCATCGATGGTCTCGCTCGGGGCAACGGTAAGACGATCTGCATCGAATGCCAAGTGCGACTGTTTCGGCTCTGCACGTATGAACTGTATTGAATCATCTGAATCACCACCATCATCAGACATGTTCACGGCGGCGGCATCTTTAGCTTTTCGGTGAGTTGACGTGATCTTTTGCGCAACACCGCGCTGTGGTGTCCGGCGCTCAGGTGAGGTCGAGCTGACCCGATGTCCTGTCAGTAGTGCAATCGGTTTGGGCTTTTGTGCTTTGAAGTCGATCCTCAGCCACGAAGCTGGTAGAACGCCTCTGATGCGCTTTTGCTCGCGACGCAATCGTCGTGCAAGCACCTCGCTTTCTGACTCGGCCTCTGACCCAGACGTCTCCCGTTCTTCGTCGCTCGACAAGGCCTCAGGACTGTGTGTTCTGTTGCGCGAGCCGCGAGGTCTCGAAACCGATGCTGTGGAGGCATTCTCGTTGATTTGAGCTTTCTTGACTTCGGACGAGAAATGTGGCGTTGGTAGCGGCGCAGGACTCAATCCACGAGGCCGCTGAAAACCAGAAGCTGTCTGTTGCATAGGCTGTCTCAGTGGTCCTGGAGTGCTGGTCTCACTCGACGTTTGCTGAGGGGATGGAGGTACCGAGAAACCGGCTCGTTGAGTACCAAGAGTTGAGCGTGTTGTATCCAGCACATCAAGTCTGGCAGAACGATTTTTCCCTTCACTAATCCTTCTCCGCTTGGCCGCACGTTCGTTAGCAAAGTCTGCAATAGATTGCTCGTTTCTGAGTGAAGCCAGCCTAACGTAAGCCTTGGGCCGTGAGTTCAAGGCGTCTTCCAATTCCTCTGAGCGTGATGACTGTGGTTCAACCGGCGATTGCTGACTACTGTCCTCGAGCACTTGGCTTTCCTCCTCCGGTGGTTCTGCGTCAATGAGACGCACTGGCTTGATACCACGCTCCTTGCACTGTCTCTGGTACTTGGCTTTGTCGATCAGGTACGGATGCAGTTGGATTTCCTTTCGAGCCCGCAGACTTCGTCGTCCGGTCGTCGTTTCTGCTTGTGTGTGAACGAGCATGGAGTTTCGCAATATCTCATCGTGAACTGCATTCTCGTCTTCCAAGCTTCCAGAAACTTCCTTAGCATTGTTGACTACAATCTGCCCATCACGCTGTTCAAAATATGCCGGTGGCGAGACTTCGCGTTCACTCAAAGGTGACGAGGGTGCAGCTGATGGGAGTCTTACTTTTGCAGCTGCGAACAGGTCTCGCGCATCGGGGAGACTTTCTTGACTGCTGTTCTGAGACGAGCTGACGTTGTCGCCGAACATCAACGGCGTCGATGCGGGCTTCACTGAAGATGAGTCCTCTTGACTGGGCAGAGCCGGAGACCTCTTCGAAGCTGGCGTGGAGGCTGTAGAATGTTGTGGACTGATCGTGCGCGTCTGTTCGTGCGTCGCTGTCGTTGCAACAATGCCTTCGAGTGCTTCGCCTTGAGTGGCAGGGATTCGTCCTACAATGCCATCTAGAGCGGAACCTGGGCTCCCGAAGTCCGATTGCTCTCCAGAAGATGGAAGCGCACCTTGCCATGGTAATTTCGAAGCTTCACGCTGAGAGGCTTTTGTCGGATTCGCTCGAGTTCGTCGTGATGGCCGTGTTAGCTTCCCTTTTCGTCCATAGGTGTTTGCCACCTTCGCAGGCAGCCACGCGATCTCGTCCTCGTCGTCGGCGCCATCCTCAGTCGCGAAAGGCGCAACGGAGCTCTCCTGGGGATCAGCAGTATCTTCCTTCTGCTTCACGCGCTTTATAGGTCGTTCCGGGCTCGGAGAAGATAGGTTCAGTTCGACTTCATCGTCCTCAGAATCCTCCACCTCGCCACGATCTTGCCACCGCTTCATTTGACAGTGTCAGCATATCTATCGATGTTGTGGTAACATGCTTGATATTCGAGATGCGAGCTGTCGTCGGAGAGTAGAGACAAGCACGTTTGAGAGGTCGGAAGACGCGACGACGCGACTTGAGCGTTGCAAGGGTCCACCAACAGCGCCAAGACAAAGTGACGCAGCTAAAGGACAGAAGGCAACACCACCGAGACACGAGACAGACCAGCTGGCCAGGACGGTAACGATCTTTCACCACAAATTGCAGTGATTCCAGCTTCTTCCGCGTCCTCTCGTTACTGGAACCCGATCACCACACCCTCACCATGGCACAAGACCCACGAGCGCTGCTGCAAAAGGTAGACCCCTCGGTATTGCCATCCCACCTCGTTGGCTAATCAGGTGGTTAATCAGGCAGAGAAACAAGCGCAAGCTGCATCCGGAGGCTTCTCCTTCTTCGGCGGCAAGACACAGAAGCTGGAAGAGGCCGCCGAGTTGTACACACAAGCCGCGAACGCATTCAGGCTACAGAAAGATGGCAAAGCAGCGGGGCAAGCGTTCGAGCGCGCGGCGCAAATACAACAACAGAAACTCAATGAGCCAGACGATGCCGCCAACACCTTGACCGAGGCATACAAGGCGTACAAGAAAGACGAGCCAGAGGATGCGGCGCGGGTACTTGAACAAGCCATTCAGCACTACACAACGAAGGGCAACTTCCGAAGAGCAGCCACGCATAAGCAGAACTTGGCAGAGCTGTACGAGATCGACTTGGGAGACGACAAGCGGGCGCAGGAAGCATACGAGACTGCAGCAGGCTGGTTTGAGACAGACGGTGCTGAGCAGTATGTGTCTCTCTTACAAGTCGCATCGATCTTGACACTAACATGTCTCTAGACTCGCCAACAAACTCTACCTCAAGCTCGCAGACCTCGCAGCCCTCAATGGCGACTACCTCACAGCCATTTCCAACTACGAACGCATCTCCAAATCCGCCATCAACAATAATCTTATGAAGTGGTCTGTGAAAGAGTACTTCCTCAAAGCCGGAATCTGCCATCTCGCCAATAACGACAAGGTCGCTACAGAACGTGCCATCGAATCCTACCGCAATCTTGACCCAGCCTTCGAGCAAACACGAGAATACCAGCTACTATCGGATCTTGCCGAAGCTGTGGATGAAGGCGATCAGGAGAAGTTCGCGGATAAGCTGTTCCAGTATGACCAGATGTCAAAGCTGGACAAGTGGAAGACGACGCTGCTGTTGAAGGTCAAGGATAATATTCAAAGCCAGGAGGAAGACTTCGCATAGTCGAATGCTCGAGCGCGGGCGCGGGCGTTGGCGTTGGTCCAATATGCCGGGCGGAGTAGTGCCGTTAGAGCAAGAAACCAGATACCCTTTCACGACATATTTCCGGCTGGGGTCGTTTGGCCCATGTAGCGCGATCTTGTGCCGTACTCGACTTCCGTGTTTCCAGTTCTTTGGCATGGGCGGGCAAGTTTGTGCACCCTCTATGCTTCACTTGCCATTCTCCTCTTTGCGCTCCGCGCCACCAGGCGCTGCTTTTTCAGCATTGCCCTCTCCATTTGTCTTGGTCGCAGGCTCGCCAGAAGACCAAAACCACTGCCTTATTCCCCACGCAAAGCCTCCTCGCCCATGATCCTCCCCAATAGCCTGCTTCTTCGCTTCTTTCAGATCACTGATAATAGCCCTGCTCAATTGTGTATCTTTCTCCCTCGCATTACTACCTTCACTTCCATGCTGTGCCTCGAATGTCCCAGCCTTTCTCTCCGCCTCTTTTTCCAGTGCCGGCACAAAGGTCGTGTAAGCTGCGATGAGATAGCAGGTCAATATCATCATCTCGATAACTTCGCCTCTTGCGTTTCGCACGGGATCGATGGAGTTGCCCAGTACATACCAGTAGCAATTCCGCATACAGTCGCTAGCGCTGCTCCTGCCACATTACCGCCTCGCATACTGGATAATGTGGAACGATGAATCGAAGAAGTTGTTGTGAAAGCTCCATAAGCGCATGGACGATGGGATCATGCATGCGGCTAAGTTTAAAAGTGGAGACTTTCGCGCTTCAAGGTTCAGCCGCATTGGATTCGTCAGGCTTCAGATGGAATGAAAAGCACTACAGTATACCAACCTCACGAATTATTGTTCTACAGCCCCATGTTCAGCCGAACGGAGAATCATTAGTGTAAGAAGTCGTTGTTACGAAGATGCTACCCAGAGATGAGCTGAAAGATAGTCGATTTGTGAATGGCGGTGATTGCGACTGATCTCTTTACTACGTATGCCCTTAGAGCAACGCAGTCGCGTCCACAGCGCCTATGTACGCGTCCGCTGTATTTTTCACGGACGTGCTGATCATTATGCGTAACTCTCCATGATAGATTCATCCAGCAATGCGTGCAAATATGCCGCGCCGTCTCTCAGCGGTTTCTAGCCTCCATGACATCTGGTCAGAGACTCCATCTTGCATTCAAAGAACGCCTCGCCATGCGTTAACGCTACACATGCCACGCTGTCAAATACCAAATATACGACGAGCAAACCCCTCAAGACGTCGGCTTAAACGTCAGTCCACAAGACTGGCAATGCTCATGCGATTGGTCGGCCTTTCAGACTTCCCACACTGCTCATGCAAATGTACTGGGCTCGGATTCATCCTAGCATCTTGTGGTGAAACAGGATTCATGGGCTCTGAGGATGCATTGCTCACTTGACGAAGCTTGCTGGGACTTTTTCCAATGGTCTTATGACCATCCGCCTCCTTGAATGTTTGTTCTGCATCAGCTGCCGTCTTGCTCACACCCAATGTCGACTTCAATGTGTTCTTGGGAGATGGTTGACGTTTCGACCTGCCTTTTGGTCCTGTCTTTGGCCCAGCTTTCTTCGGTTTCACAACCGGCTTCGGCCCCCTCGGTTCTGGCTGCGCTGCCGGGAAATATTTGACGTTAGACTGCTTCTTGATCTTTGCGACCACCGGTTTCTTGACGCCTTTAGCGCCTTGCGGCTTTTTCGCTGATGGATTGAGATGTGGGAAATTGGGTGGTTTCGCTGCTGCAGCCTTCTTCCCTGGCGAGCCTCGCGATGATTTTGTTGGCGTCAGAAGCCCACTGTCGATTGATGCATCCATCTGATCGGTCATAACAGTGATATTGTCCTCCGTTTGTGAATCGCCCTCGATGCTCTGGACAATTGAAAGTCGTGGCATCGGCATTGGGCTCCAGTCCACTGGGCCACGTTCCAAAGGCTTCTGTGGGGTCGTCTCGCCAATGGCAGGAGGTTTGAAACTGTTGTTTCTATGCAAAGCAGAAGGTCGGGCCAGTTTCGGAGCGAATTTTGCGTTGTTACTTGGTGGCAGTTGCACGCGCATCCTCTTAGCAGCCGTTTTCTTGGCCTCGTTCTCGCTGACCTCCGAATACTCCTCAGAAATGGCCGGCTCGTCCCACTTCCGCATGGCTGCGTGCCGAGCCACTTTGTCACAAGGGCCTTGCACGATGATGTCCCAACAATCCTCGAGATCCTTGGAAATCGGTGGCGGGTCGCTATTGATCCAGATGGCGACGCCGCCTCTTCTGTCTCGCACAGTAGCGCACATTTCGCGCACGATTCTTCGTACGCCGGGGACCTTCAGTGTCGTGCCAACCACAATAACCGCATCAGGTCGTTTCCGCAAATCGTCCTTTGTGACCGCTCCAATCGCCTCATCGTCCGGATTGTGCTCATTATACAGGACCATTCTCGGTCGCATTCTGCCAATGCCGTGACTGCGCTTCCCCTCCACGCCCACCCTGATGTCGTTGACTTCTACACACCGCGGACACGTTGGCGGAATAGGTCCATCGAACAAGCTTGGGTCAAGGTCTGCCAAGTCGTGACATTTCGAGCACACCATTTTGTCGAGTCCGCCGTGCACTTGGACAGTGCGCGGCCATTTACCATTAGGGCCCTTTGCCAAAGGTATGGACGTCTTCAATGGCTCGAGTCCGGTGTCGATGCCGTCGACATTTTGTGAGTACAATCGAAGCAATCGATCTTCCTGTGCAATGGTTGCGAGCATGTGGTGAAATGCTGTAGGCTTGGCATCCTTGGTCAGACGCGACATGGTGTTGACCATGTCATGAAAGGACGATGTCGACACGTCGTCTTTGTACACAGACGCGTCGAAAAGGTCTTTTCCAGAGCCTTTGAGGTTGTACTCTTCCTTGAGGCTGCGGAAGAGGCCTTGCGAGGAACGAAAATCCGGGACTGCGTGTTGTTGTTAGCAAAGGACGCGTCAATTGCGCTGCCACACTGAGGTATACGCACTGCCTGCTGATACTGAGATGCCTGCGCCTGCAATTACCACAATCTTCTGGCGCCGATGAAGGACATTGACGAGGCGGTCGAGTTGATGTTGTTGGTCGGGATGCACTGTACTGCCGCGCAAGTCCAAGTGCTCGGTCGAACGCTCTGTTTTCTCTGATATCCTTCTGCGCTTCGCGGGCGGAGGGCCGTCTTTATCGGAAGACATGCCGCCATCTGGCGCAGGCGAACCGCTTTGCGAGGTTTGTTGACTGGCGGGGGGTGAGGGATATGGGGCGCGCGCCATGATGTCGGCGGACGGCGGCGACGGGCTCCGCGAGAGCTCCGAGAGAGGCGAGGAGGAGCGCGACGAGGGAGGCGCACTGCTGAGGGGGGAGGAGGGACCCGGGTCGCTCAAGGACGCGGCCATGGTGTAGGGGCAGTCGGCGGTTAGGCGCAGTCGATATGATGCGATGTGCAGAAGCAATGCGCCCGGCGCGAACAGGGATGGAATGCACCAGCTACTGCGACAATCGCATGGTAAGGATGTCGCGCGATATTCCCGAGTCCAGTGAGCAAGGTCCGGCACGCGATTGCTGACGTTAGGCGAGGCACGCGTGAGAGTCGTGAAGAAGGCTGGTTGGAACGGTAGGACGACGTTAGTCGAGTTGTAGCCGGCCGTGCTGGGCACGGGAACTGCCGCTTGTTATGATTGTAAACAATCGGCCGACCACGTCTTCTATAATGAGAATACTGGGATGCAGCAATGCGACAATGACTCTGCAGGTCTCCGACGACAATAGTGATCACTCCAATTGTCTCGTAGCAGGGTCTTTCCACATCAGCAGGAGTGACGACGCTGCTTTCCTGAGAAGAGTGTTCTTGGCGCGTAGCACAGATCCGGCGAGGTTTCAGCCTTGCGGCCATCCGGACACACCAGCCGGATCAAGCTTGACCATTTCGTAACTCCACGCAGACCATTCTCCAGAGTGTTCGTTTTCTGAAAGTACAAGACATCTCCAGACCATCATCAACGGCCCCGGGTGAGCTGGCCTCAGTCTCGTACTCGCGGCCATGGATGTGCCCAGCATGGACGACTCCGGAGCCATACCAGACGCATCCATGATGGACACCAATATGGACGATTTATTTGGCGATGCAGCGAATGATCTCGTAGCAGCGATGCCTGCGACACCATTGCCAGCACCTTTGTTCTTGCGGGTGGCAGAAATGCAGAGCCGTGGTTGCTGCACGTGAGTCAGTTGACCCCAGCAGCACGCTTCGTCGCGGTGTGGTATTAACAACATGTTAGAAAGCTGGCTTGGTCAAATACCGGAAGCATAGCCCAAGTCGCTCCTGATGGCTCTCATATCGCTTTTCGTGCCATGGTCCGGCATCGAAAGACTGGTGCCTGGACCATTAGCGAGCCCTCCAAGCACACCATCGAAGCCCCGTCGGGTCGTAAATTCGTCCACGTTGAGTTCAATGGGCTCGGTATAGAACTTGCAGTCATTGACAGTGCCGGTGTCGTGCACATGCACACGCTGACGGGCGCATTGAGCAAGATGATGCCAGCTGCTGGGGGTGAATTATCACGGAAGGGTGCAGCCCATGAGCTGAATGCGGTAGTTGGCCTGCATTGGCTGCCATTATTTCCAGCTGAATTCAAAGTGAGCGAATGTGAGGAATCGCAAACTCGCTCGCAACTGACCGCGATTTAGGGACCGTATCTCGACGTTGCTCACAAGCATGGCGACAAGTGGGAAGCGCAGATAAAGCATCGAGATCAGAATGCTCTGAAGCCCCGTCATCCGGCTGAGGGCCGACAGGCGTTGCTCCATATCAGTCGTTCAACTGAGCTCACTCTTCTGTTTCAAAATGAAGGCAGTGGGTGGCAGTCCACGAGCGTGGTTCTTCACACGGCAAGGTCAAGCGACGACTACATCTCACACGCTGCTCTAGGTGAAGATGGCGCAGACTTGCTGGCTGTGACGTACGATCATAGCTCACAGTTACGATTGTATCGGATCACCATTCATTGGAACGCAAGTCAGCTCAGCCGAGGAAATCAGCAATATACCCAAGTGGCGCCGAAACTGGATGTGCACCACTTGACGACAGTGGAAAAGGTTCGCGCTCAGCAGATCGATGGCGCAAAGTTATCTCGTCTCGATATTATACCGGCAGTTCCTGAGGCTGCCCAACAGGCTCCTACCCTACCGACTGTTCAGGCTATCTTCACACACGCCGTTCTACCTCTAGACGGCTCCCAGAATCAAGACTACAGCAGCACAATCTCGCGATGGACAGTAGAGTCATATACACCTACTCTACATGAAAGCTTCAAGAAGCTCAAGCCAGGCGCTGCTGCAAAGGCGCATCACGTACTGAACCAGGCAACAGTTCTTAGACGGCAGGCTGATGTCACGATCAATAAGATGGTTTTGGCCTTTGCCTCGCAGGCATTTGACACAATCCACGTGTTTGCGGCCAGCGACGGCAGTGTCGACTTTAGAGATCGCGTGACCATGACCGGGTTGGGATCTTTTGGCAGTACAGAGACAGTGGCCAATGCTTCACAAACTGGATTCTACCATATGCCTGGCGAGCAGAACCTCAATGTTGCCATTTCCCCTGATGGCAGTGCTCTAGCTTTGCAGCGTCCGGACAAAACTATCGTGACGCAAAACATGACCTTTACACACGGATGGCAGGTCGCAGACGATAGTCTCGGTGGCGACAACAAGGCGTACATTGAAGCGGCGACAGTCTGTCTCGCAAGGCAGTATGCATTCTTGTGCTTCAACAACATTTCCACCGACGAGGTACTCGCCCTCTTGCCCAACAACGCCGAGTTTGAACTACGGTCGATGGTCATCAAGATGATTCTAAAAATGCTACAAAGGACGCCGGACATATCCTGTCAAGAGAACAATAGGCAACAGATGATTGTGCTCAAAGAGCCATTCGTGCCACGCTGTCTTAGTGCGCAGATGGCGCTCGGCACCAACGCAGTTACTGGTGAACGCAATTTTTCGGCCCAGTATGCATTTGCCATGCTCAGTCTTCGACTAGCTGGCACAGCCTGTGCTCAAACACTCAGTCGACAAGACATGAAAACCATTCCAGCAGACGCAGTTCACTCTCTTCGTGGACTTGTGAAGTGGTGTGTAGACCTTATGGTCTACATCGTCAATACACTCGTTGAGACGAAACGTAGTCTGAACGCAGACCTCACTCCCAGACAGGCTTTCTCGAATTTAATCAGCTCCTCCGGAAGCGTGGCACTGCATCTTCTTCTGTGCAGCTATTCACGGGTGATGTTACGCTTTCAGACAATGTGGGTGATCAAATTCACCCACGCAGCACAGCTTGTTCTCCCTCGCGCTCGATCGGTACAGGAACAACAAGAGCTCAGCGCGACGCTTCAGCGAGTAAAAGACATGCCATTCGAACTCCGGCACTTCGAACAGATGATGTCAGAACTCGATACGGCCATTCGAGGCGCCTACAACCAATCTTCCATTTCCGCGGAAAAGCGCAGCGAAGTGGAGACGAATATGGTCGTCGATGGCGCCATTCCTGTAGAGTTGGAGAATCCGATTAACAGCCTTCTAGAAAGCATGCTGCCGAAATTAAGTGACAATGTCAGCCTTACTGACCTCATGCTTTGGGACACTCGAGGAATCGGTCTCCGAAATTGTCGGCAAGCAGAAGATGGGAAGACGTATGATGTGATTAGAAAGATTCCCATGCAAAGCGATATGCAGAGAAGGATCTGCAGAAGATGCGGCTCTGAGATGGAAGACATCAGTCCCGAGCGGCTGAGAAGCGAAATGATGAACCTGGCGTGGTTCGCACATCTCCAAAGACATTGCTTGTGTATGAACTATTGGTTATTGGCGTGAGTACGGCGAGAAGCGAGGGCACTATCTCGTGGACAGAGGTCAAGTTAGCCGTACACCAGCCGAATGGCTCTAATAGACCAGTTATCTGCACGAATGCGGCCATCGTATCGAAGCGATCCGTTCCACGCAGCGAACGTACATTCCACGGAGTCTACTCCTGATCATGCACTCCACAAGCTAGAGCAGGGAAGCTCCCACCTCTTCCCACGAGAGCTTCGAGCCTCCTCCGTTGCATCCAACCAACCAGGCGCGTCGTACTCCGCACCAAGTTCAAGGATTCGGATCCCATCATCGATAGAGATACGTGCTAATCTGCCGCACAGGATTTTGGCGCGCAGTTTGTACTCGTTACCAACATCTAGGTAGGTAGAGGGTGTGACCACAGTGCTGCGCATACTCTACCCCGCTGATAGACTTGTTCCACCGCATTCGCCAGTTCAGACTCTGAGTCGTGCAGGTGCGATTGCGTGACGTGAAGGTCATGCTGCGAGCTTTGCAGTTGGATGGAGGGAAGAGACATATTGTCACATGCTGAGTCTGCTGGTCAAGAACTTACTGTATTCGAGTTCAAGCTTCGAGAGGCTTCGACTAGTTCCACTCTGTGCTGCGAGCAAACGAAGCAATCCACAAAAGCATTCAAGAATCCGTCCTCGCAGCGACAGTCTCGTGTGGCTGATCAAGAAGAAGACAGAACAAGCAGCAATACAAGTCCACCGTATGATGGCGCGTTTCACACCCCGCCAAATCATAACAACCATAAGCGTCTTCGTAAGTCGAGAAAGAAAACACACGCCACTCTCAAACCCCCATCACTAACACCAATATCTCCAACCCAGTACCTCCTCCTCCTCACCATCCTCGCCGGCTACGCGCTCCACCGCAACAACACCCTCTCCCTCCCCATCCCCAACGTCCAAGCAGCCCTAACCCTTGCCCTTCCACCTTTGGCCGGAATCGTGCTGGAAACTCTCATATCCTTCCAATCCTCCCTCGCCCTCAAAACCAACCTTCTCCCCGCTTCCACCACCTCCAAAAATCTCCCATACACCAAAACCTTCCAAACCCTCACCGCCCTCTTCCTCATCTACGAAACCGTCCTCGCCACTCTATCTGGAACCCATATCGCCCCCATCGGAGGCCTCTGGTGTCCGCTTCATGATCGCTGGCAAAGTTTGTATAAGAACAAAGATGGGAAACACATTCGAGCGATTCAGGACGCATTGGAATGTTGTGGCTTTGCGAGTATGAAGGATATGGCGTGGCCGTTTCCTGGGCAAGGGAGAGGTGGGGGAGCAGAGATGTGTAGTGTGAGATTTGAGGAGAGGACGAGGGCTTGTTTGGAGCCTTGGAGGAGTGAGGAGAGGAAAGTGGCTGTGATGTTGTTGGTTGTGCCTGTGGGAGTGTTTTTGTGGAAGGTCCGTTGTCTCTTCTTTTTCTCTTTACTTTTCTTTTGTGTCTCTAATTTTTGGAGGTCGGAGGATAGGCGCTGACGTTTCCTTCTAGCTTGCTCTCTTCCTTGCTGCTGCTTCGGAGTCGAGTTGGTTGCCTTCTGGAATTCGATTACCGAGTGAGAGTTCGAGAGGTTCGAATCTTCCGCGACCCGCGATTATGTATCGCGATATTGAACAGCAGGGTGATGATGATAGCTTGCGAGAGGAGGTCAGCAGGTTGAACAAAGATTCGACCCTTGCAACGCATGTTGAGAATGGGAGGCGAGGTCCGCGAGTTGTTGCTTCACCGTTGATACAGGAGCAAGAGAATGGCTGGAGGAGTGACTGATCTGTTCTGGGATGATGTGATGACTTGAGCGAGATGCGAGTTTTCGATGTGTTGCAGACCACAACTCCTGCAAGTGTTGTTCATACTGCTGGCTCTTTTAGCTTGGCGTTCGGGAATTTTTGATGCTTGGAGCTCACTGCTGTCAAATCAAGACGTTTTGTTCTTCTTTCGCTGTGCAAATATTGGCCTTTTCCGCTCCGGAGTGTTTACCCCGGAGTTTTTCAGGACTTCCATTCAGTTCACACTTATGTCGCCAAGTTAGCACAATCGCGGCCGCAATGCCGTGACGATGGCTGGCGGGGATTCAATATGACCTAAGAAGGAATGCGGTTATGAATTTTGATTGAACGTGTTGTGTTGCATTAGATTAAGGCATATGTATATGGGGTATCATTTCCTTCGCTGCGTCCAATCATTATAGTAGTACACGATCATTAAGCCCATCCTGAAGGACTGGGTTCCGCTGCGGTCGAATATTCTATGACCTGTTATATGGCAACTAGCCAGCGAGCGTGTGACTCGTCGTCAAATTGCAGTAGCTTCCTAATAGTTGGTGGCGGTGCCAGTGGTGCCGTATGGGTTGCTGACGCCAGTGCCAGTTGGCTGCGTGTAGTAGCCAGAGTGCGATGTTGCTGGCTGTGGTGCATAAGTAGTGTGGTCGACTTTGTCGTTAAGCGCGGCGTTGTTGCCCACCGTGGTTCCAGTCTCGTAGCTAGCGCGGTTGTTTGGGTTGGCAGGGACAGCGAGGCCGCCAGCGCCGCCGGCCATCTCAGCATCACGAGTGGCATTCTTTGGCTTGCGCTGCCAGAACTTCCTCTTGCCGAATCCTGAAGTGTAGTTGTTGGATGGGCTTGGTCCGTAGCGCTTCTCCTTCTTGTGGTGGCGGACCAGGACGATCTGCATGGCAGCGGTGACCAAGAAGAGGAATGCACCAATGATGGAGACGGCGAAGCAAGCCTTCTGCAATCGGCAGGCGGTGCGCTGGCTCACTTGGTACGTGACCTCACCTCCGAAACCATCAGAGGTGCTCAGCGCTGGGAAGGTGCCGAGTGGAGTGGTGACGATGCCCGAGCAAGAATCGGTGGCATATCTGGTCAAGACGGCGATAGCGATCATGCCTCCGACGAAAGCGATATCAAGGACCTGCGTGATCGTTAGATGGTATTGGGGAACGCGACGCGACGCGGGTGAGGCTTACGATGGCGACGAATGCGAAGAATGAGATGCCGCCAAGGCAGCAAGTGAAGACGACGGCGCAGATGGTGTACAGGACGGCAGCGCCCGAAATGCCCTCGACGGCCTTGACCCATGTGAAGATTGTGCCATTGCGGTCGGCGATGGTCGCGAGGAAGTAGCTGAAGATGCCGAGGATCACGGCGGCGCAGCAGAAGGCGAGGGCGTAGAGGAAGGTCTGGAAGAACCTGAGGAAGCCTCCCTTGACGAGACCCATGATGGCGGTGGTCGCTGGCTAGTGCTGATGCTGGGTATGCTGTACGGACGTTGCAAGAATCTGGCAAGGGTGCTCGAATGCGGGAAGTGCTGGGCTGGGCAGAAGGGAGGATTAAATGTAGGTGCTTGTTGTGATGTGCCGTGCAGATCCTTGAGCCACGCGACGTCACCGTTTGAGACGGCACTGTGGCGCACAATCTCGCCCAGACCAGAGATTGCCCGGGTGGAACAAGTTTTGGAGGCGTGCACCGACAGCTGATTCGCTGCCTCTCGTCATTTTCCACCTCGATCCTGGAGATCCTCCTGGCTGCTGTTCGGATCTGGTGAGGCAGCCACAAAGTCTAAGCGCGCTGAGCCACGCCCACCTGCAGCTGCCAGCAAGAAAGCGGCACTCCCTGCAAAAAGTGTTCCTGGCTGCAGATGACGTTGTAGTCCCCACGGCATCACCTGCTCGTCGGTGACGATGCGTCCACATGAAGAGCTGGCATCATGCATGGACCGAAGAGCAGATCGATGGCTACGCGCTCCGCCGAGCAGGTAGCATCCGATCAAGGAAACCTTCCGCTCGACCACCGCACGACCTCACCTTCGATTCATTCAATTTCCAAGGCACAGAGCGCGCCTCTTCTCGTCACTCGGCCTAACGCCATCATGTTGTCTTGCAATTGGAGCGGCGCGTCAGTTGGCACTTCACAGTCTGAACTATAGGAGATTGCACCGCACGGACTCTGCTACTTTCCACCAACGCTGCGGCATGCCGCATCACGATTGCCCTTGCCAACTTCACCTCTGCAGAACTGGGAAACACAGATGTA
The DNA here is from genome assembly GCA_013365235.1 of Cercospora sesami. Classification (NCBI taxonomy): domain Eukaryota; kingdom Fungi; phylum Ascomycota; class Dothideomycetes; order Mycosphaerellales; family Mycosphaerellaceae; genus Cercospora; species Cercospora sesami. Next base: position 31,597 of record JAASLG010000124.1, read on the forward strand.
CGCTGCATAATAAGAGACTGAGTATGGAGATGCTTCAATGCTACATTACTTCGGCCATCACTCGACCGAGGGCAGATGCAGATGTGAACTCCGACCTTGATGGCATTATCTCATGTCGTGATCCGATTTCCCCCCGATTTCCCGTTTCACATATACCTACCAAGCAGCACCCCAATGGTGCACTCCTTCAAATCTTCCCACTACCTTTCACCAATACCTTCACCTGCCGCTCTTTGTCGTTGATCAAAGTCATGAATCCTTCTTCGAGAACCTCATTCAGCTCTATCCGCTTCGTAATCATCTTCTTCGCATTGTCCAGTCGACCATCTGACAGTGCATCAATCACAGCTTGGAAATCTGCTTTGACATAGGTCGCGACTCCCAGATATTTCCGCTCCTTGAACACCAAGTCATTGGGAAAGAGCGAACATCGTTTCTCCCAAATGGCAATGTTGACGTGCGTGCCTCGTGCTTTCAACGAGTTCACTGCCTGGTCAAGACCCGCTTGAACACCTGCGGCATCGAAGGTGACATCCACGCCACGGTTATTTGTCAATTTGAGACATTCAGCCACGATGTCGTCCTTTGTTCGAATCGGTCAGCTCGGAGCTCGGCGCGCAGTATAAATCAAATGACAGCATACCTTTGTCGGATCCAAGACGACATGAGCACCGAAATCCTTGGCGAACTGTTTGCGCATACCAGAGACTTCTGAAACAATGATTTGCGCGCAGCCCCGCGCTCTGAGTGCTTGGATCACGGCCAGTCCGATCGGGCCTCCTCCAAGAATCAGGCATGAATCTGTGCGCTTGAAGGGCGATGACTCCACGGCATGCCAGCCAACGGCTAACGGCTCAACCAGAGCTGTGTAAAACGTTAGTCGGTTGTGAGAAGCCCCAATGCATGGGACTTACCAGCAACATCTAGTCCGACATTGTCAGGACAGTTGTACAACGTGTACTCGGGTACGACGATGTGCTCGGACAATCCACCTCCCCAGCCGCTGAGCCCAATGAAGCCGTTCTTCCAGCAGCAATTGACAAGGCCCTCTGCACATGCTCCACAATCGCCATCGAAAATGATTGGCGCTACAACTACTCTGCTACCAACCTTGAACCTGTCGGAAACGCCTTCGCCAACTTCTTCGATGACACCCGCAAACTCGTGGCCAAAGGTCAACGGTACCGTCTCTCCAGTGATGGGATGTGGTTTATCCTCTGGACAGAGATTAGGGCCACCTAGGTATTCATGCAAATCGCTTCCACAAATGCCACTATAAAACGACTCAGTCTCGCTTCAAACAGGATTCGAGCTGCGACCTACCACCACGCTGGTTTGACTTTGACCTGACCTGGACCACAGACAGGCTCCGGGATGTCTTCGAATCGCAGGTCTTCTTTGGCATAGAATCGTACTGCCTTCATCGTTTTGCCGCTTTCGGCTGCAGGCTTGTTCTCGGTAGCATGGTCGAGGGAGCTATCTTGAATCGTAGCGTGTTGTGACATACTGATGATCAATCTGTGACCGGTAAGGTAGGTTCGAACTAGGGAAGGATGAATTGAGATGGGGAGCAGAAGAAGAAAGGACAGGTTTGCCAACACTGGTCTTCCTACTGACCGGCCATCACAGCGAGCAAGAAGCACATACACACGCCGGATTGCCGTTTCCGGACTCTCCGCGAAGCCTCGTGTCCTCTTGGAAGCTTATTCGAGCCGCGAGACCACGTGTGGAGGGGTAAGAGAGGGGAGACGGCACGGACGGTGTACCGACGTGGTGCGACATGTCGAAGGATCACCGCATACAGCAAGACGACGGGCGCTCACGAGCGATCAGAAGCGTCGCACGCGAAGGCTGTGCAGGGCGAACGTGAGATGATGGTATGGGATGAGGACGAGAGATGTCTGACAACGGATATCCCGGCGGCGACGGCGGAGTGAGACACACAGATGGCGCTTGCCATGTAGGGCAGCAAAACGCGAGCCTGGAGCACCTGACAAGTGCACCAACTCTTGGGCCTGCTGCTGCGACTCATCACCAGCCTGCCTGTGGAGAGATGCTGAGATTTGGGGGAGCGCGGTGTGGAGCTGGTCCCGCCGGACACTTTTGACCCGAGCCGCTGAGGCTCGAATCTCAGTGATGAAGAGGGCGTAGATCGCACGCAACACTGTAGCGTAAGGCTGACTGCGTCCCAGGCAAGTCTTCAGGAGAATCTGGTCGCTGTGATCGTGGAGGGTGGTTCTGAAAAGCAGCCCAAGAGCCGTACTATTTGGAAGAGCCTCCGACAATTGGGGGCATCATGATGAGTCCACCTATCTTTGACGATTGATGAGGTCACTTGGCGCCAGCTGCACCTCTGCTCAATTTTTCCCGCGGACGCGCTGTCTTATAGCCGCGTGCCTGCCAATTGCAGAGTTGAAAGAGTAACTTCCCGCTTTCTCAATTTCACAAAGGAAACAAACATCCCAGCACCACCGCCAACATGGGTTACCCAGAGACCGCCGAGGGCTTTATGATCGCCGACCAGAAGAACTGGACGAGCTTTGAGAAGAAGGAGTTCAAGCTGAAGCCGTTTGAGGACCGCGACGTTGACATTGCCATTGAGTGCTGCGGTGTCTGCGGTTCAGACGTCCACACCATCAACGGAGGCTGGGGCGACTGCCCACTCCCAATCTGTGTGGGACACGAGGTATGTGGTCACTGCAGGCAACATACGCGCCCCCCACGAAGACTAATGGCGTCTTCAGGTAATCGGAAAGGCCGTCAAGGTTGGAAAGGACGTCAAGACAATCAAGGTCGGCGACCGAGTAGGTGTTGGTGCTCAAATCGGGGCCGATCTCACTTGTGGCAACTGCAAGGCAGACCAGGAGAACTACTGCCCCAACTCGATTGGTGAGCGATATCTCCCGCCAGACAGCAGACTCGAACTGACAGGCTTGTTTCAGACACATATGGCGCTCCATACAAAGATGGCACCATCTCGCAAGGTGGCTACGCCTCCCACATCCGCGCTCACGAATATTTCACCTTCAAGATCCCCGACAACATCGAGAGCGCGATTGCAGCTCCCATGCTGTGCGCCGGTCTAACAGTCTACTCCCCCCTCGTACGTCTCGGAGCCGGCCCGGGTAAGAAGGTCGCCATCGTCGGCTTAGGAGGACTCGGCCACTTCGCTGTGCTCTGGGCCCAAGCTCTCGGAGCCGAAGTCTACGTCCTCTCCCACAGCCCGAACAAGAAGGATGACGCCCTCAAGATGGGCGCTAAGCACTTTATCTGCACAAACGAGGAGGGCTGGCACAAGGACTTGGCCTTCACGTTCGACTTCATCCTGAACTGCGCCGATGCCACCCACAAGTTCAACCTGAAGGACTACTTCAGCACACTGAAGGTCATGGGTCGCTTCCACAACGTCGGCTTTGGCGACCACCCTCTCCCAGAGCTGATGGCACAAGACTTCGCTGGTAATGGCTGCTACATTGGTGCCTCGCACATTGGTAACCGACCAGAAATGCTTGCCATGTTCGACTTGGCTTCGAAGCAGAACATCAAGAGCTGGATCCAGACAGTTGATATCTCTGAGTCGGGCTGCGCAGAGGCTGTGAAGGCTGTTTCTGAGAACACGGTCCGATACAGATATGTCTTGACCGGATACGACAAGGTGTTCGGCAAGCGTGATTAGAGAAAGATCACCACCAGACATAGAGATATGGCTATGATAAAATCATGAATGAACGTACTTTTTGAAGCTTACGTCGGAGCTATAACCATCATCGACTCTTATCGAATTGCATCTCATACGTACACGGCAGTCCTATGAACTAACCCCGCCGAAGAAGCGAAGAGTGCGTAACACTGACTACTCATTCTGACTCTCTACTCACGACAGATCGAGCACAACACGTCCACTAATCTCTCCCTTGTCCATTCTCTCAAAGATACTCGTCAACTCTTCTGGCTTCGCAGTAGTAAAGTGCGTCTTTACAACGCCTCGCTCCGCAAACTCCAGAGTCTCAATCGCCTCCTTACGATCACCAACCGCAACGCCGACAATCTTCTGCGCCTTGGCAACGAGGAATTGTGGGAAAGCCGTAGCAATGGGCTTAAGGTCTCCTTCTGGCAAACCGACACAGACCAAAGTGCCGCCGAATTTGAGCATTCCCATGCCGCTGTAAGAAAAAGAATGTCAGTCACCCCCAGCAGAAGCCACGAAGGAAGCAAAACTCACCTCGCATAAGCCGCATTAGCAGCAGTCAAAACCAACACAGCCTGGACACCCAACCCTCCCGTCGCAGCTTTAACCTCCTCTTCCGCCTTACCCTGCGTATGATCAATGAAGACTTCCGCTCCACAGTCTTTGGCCAAATCCTTCTTGCTGCCGGCATCGATAGCAATGACTCGGATTCCCATACCCCGCGAAGCAATTTGTGTGGCCAAATGTCCGAGACCACCTCCTGCTCCCAAAATGGCAATCCAGTCTCCGGCTTTGGCGCTGGATTTGCGAAGGGCGGAGTAGACTGTCACACCAGCGCAGAGCATAGGAGCGGCGGCGTCGGAGGGAAGGGATTCGGGGATTGGTGTTACGTAGCTAAATATCAGTCAAATATCAGCATCTATTGCCACTTTCGATGAACAAGATAGAACGAGAGGTTTCGCAAAACCTACCTTGCTGGCGCAAGAGCATATTGCTGAAATGTTCCTGGGGTGTAGTATCCCGAGATCTTCTGATTAAAGCAAACACCATCGTGTCCAGCATGACAAGCTGGACAAGAATCACAAATGGCGGAAATCCATTTAATTCCTACGCGGTCTCCGATTTTCACGGCGCTGTTCTCTGCTCCGGGACCGAGTTTGACGACTTTGCCGACTCCCTCGTGGCCACCGACTTGGCCGGCTTGGGTTGGGTATGGGAGGCCGGCCCAGCGGTTTGTCATGACCTGGAGGATGTTCAGCTTGCTCTAGACCTTGCTGGTTGACAGCCTTTGCTGTGGTGTTCAACTTACACCAAGATCAGAATGGCAAACGCCAGAGTGTGTGAGGTTCACGAGGACCTCGCCTGGGCCTGGCTCTGGTGTGTCGAGCTCGACGACTTTGGTGGAGATTTTGCCTGGCTCATCGTAGATGACAGCCTTGTACTTCTTTGGGATCTCTGGAGCTGCCATTGTGAATAGATGTCTGTCCAAGTTTCTGTGATCTTGATGAATTCTTCAAATTACAGTTACACACAAAAATCGTATGTCGAAGAAAAGAACCGAAAAGTGTAGAGCAGACTTATGGGTCTTTTCTAATCGTACGTCCCGACTCGTGCATAGCATGTGGGTAGAGCTATGAGATAAGACGACCAGGAGGGACAGAGGACCTCGGCAGCTCCAATTGACGCAGCATTGCTCCACGGCATTGACTTAGCGTACATTGTGTGGTCCTGCCTTTGACTGGATCTGCGTGCATTCGTTGTCTGGATCCAACGAGAGGTGGCTTGCCTGGCTAGTTGGAAGTGTGGGGCAAACAGCCCTTGGAGCTCCCCTCACTCCCGACTAAAGAAGCCACTGGGGAGGGGTAGAAGTGTGGAGTACTGCAGCCAACGACGTGCGTGGAGTCCACGTAGCAGCCTTACACCATGCCTAGGGACAATGCAGATGGTCTCGGGTTGTTGATGTGTTCCATGTCAGCGAGCTAGAGATCGAGACAGCCGCATACCTTTTCTGACCGGGTTCTTGGCAATACTAGAGACGGATATTCCGGTATTGTCACTGCCACCTGCAACATGTCCCACTCAGGCGAAAGAAATCTCGACAAGCTTATTGAATCGATGAATCCAAACCTAGAAGACGAAATTTTCGTATTCTCCAAGCTTTCCTTGGATTCGAATCAAGCCCTGGACTTCATTCTCAAGATATCCGATTTAGGCGTGAAGATGTTGTTCAGAGAGAAGGAAGCATGGACCCTCATACTTCCAAAGTCAATGGCAACTGCCGAGAGGCTCGACTACATGTTCGAGTGTCGGCAGATCACTCTGAACGTCCACTCTAGTCTGGATGCTGTGGGATTTCTGGCAGCCATCACCACAGAGTTGGCTTCGAAGTTACGAATAGGCGTTAATCCAGTGAGCGGATTCTATCACGATCATCTCTTCGTGCCTACAGGCACTGAGGAACAAGTCATCGAAGCTCTACGCCACATGTCAGCTGCTAGAGGTCAGCGTGATTCGTAGTGTAAATTTTTGCAAGGATGTACGGGGTATACTTTTTCAGCCTCTCAAAGCTGATCATCGGCATTCAGCCGGTCAGTCGTATTTCGACATCTATGAAACTTTTACATCGTCAACATGGCTGAAGCGAAAAAACCGTCATTATACATAAGTGCCTGAGAGCGCAATGATGTTGTCCAATCCGCGATCCGAACGCCAGTCATAATTCATGCATGCGAAGAAAGCGATTGAGAGGATGTCGTCGACTAGAATCGCAGGTCCCAGCCCATCTGTGGTCCGATGCGCGGAAGTTCCTCTGCGACAGACTGCACGTCCTTGTCGCCTCGTCCAGACAAGCAGATCACGATGTTCTGGTCGTCCTTCATGGTCTTTGCAAGCTGGATCGCACCGAAGACGGCGTGGCTGGTCTCCAAGGCCGGGATGATACCTTCCAATTCAGAAAGGACCTTGAAGCCGATGAAAGCTTCTGTGTCCGTGGCAGCGATGAACTTGGCCCTCTCACTGTCTTTCCAGCCAGACAACTCCGGACCAACTCCAGGATAGTCCAGACCTGCTGATACAGAATGGGTTTCGTCGATCTGACCCTCGTCGTTCTGCAGAATGTACGTCCTCACACCGTGCAGAACTCCTGGCTTTCCACCTGTGAGAGTGGCACTGTGCTTCTTAGTTTCTACGCCATCACCTCCCGCTTCAACGCCGAGCAGCTTCACGCTTGGGTCATTCGAGAATGGGTAGAACATGCCCGTGGCGTTGCTGCCACCGCCAACGCACGCGACGACAGCGTCCGGAAGACGGCCAGTCAGTTCTTGCATTTGCTCCTTCGTTTCATTTCCAATGACGCTTTGGAACGTCCGCACCATTGTCGGGAAAGGATGAGGACCGATCGCAGAGCCAATGATGTAGTGTGTTGTGTCGAGCTTCTCAACCCACTTTCGGAGAGCTTCGTTGACTGCATCACGAAGCGTCCGAGAGCCAGCCTCGACCGCAACGACAGATGCGCCCAGAAGCTTCATCCTGAAGACATTGAGAGCCTGTCTTCGTACATCTTCAGCGCCCATATAAACTGTGCACTTCATGCCGAATCTGGCGCAGACGGTGGCAGTGGCAACACCGTGCTGACCAGCACCTGTTTCCGCAATGATCTCTGTCTTGCCGAGTCGTCTGGCGATCAATATTTGCCCGACCGCGTTGTTGATCTTGTGTGAGCCGGTGTGGTTCAGATCTTCGCGTTTCAAGTAGATATTTGCGCCATGACCAGGCTGACTTTCCTCCCGTACTCGCTCAGTGAGTCGTTCTGACTTGTGGAGACTCGAAGGACGACTCATGTATGGATAGTATGACCTGAACTCTTTCCAGAACTCTGGGTCATTGACAGCGTCACTGAAGCCTTGCTCCAGTTCCCGCAAGCAGTCCATGAGTGACTCTGGCACATACTGTCCGCCAAATTGACCGAAGCGTGAGGGAATAAGCTCTGGGTCCTTCTCTTCTGTGTTGAGTGCCTCCAGTTGATCTGCAAGGCCAGGACCCTTCGTGTCCGAATCTCTTATAACTCCATCAACGTGCACTGTGCCATTCGACGGGTTGCTCTCGCTCGCGGGTTGCTTCGTAGGGTCTGCAGTCGAGATTTGCTTTGGCGCTTCGCCGTTTGTCTGTTTGATCCAACCGCTACCGTCACCGTTCGTGTTCGCAGCGGTTGAGATACTATGTCCGTTAGTCGCTTCTGGGCTAACACGAGGGTTTCTTCGCTGAGTAATCTTATGGCAGTACTCTTCGACAGCCTTCGCTCCTTGCCCACTGGGCGCGTTCTTGATTGTGGTGATGATTTGGCTGCCGATCACAACGCCCTCTGACACTTGTCCCACCTCGACGAAGTGCTCCCGCGTGCTGACACCAAAGCCAACAGCCGCCGGTGCTCCATTTGAGTATTGGTGCACCCGTTCAACGAGCTGTGGAAGACCGGTGCTGAGAGCGCCTGTGGCGCCTGTGACACCCATTCTCGATACAACGTAGATGAAGGAGTCTGCAATGCTGCACAGCAACTTCATACGCTTGTCGCTCGTCGAAGGTGCAATCAACGGCACATACGACAAGCCGTAGGTCTTGCAGTGGTGGCGGAATCTCACAGCCTCCTCTGGCGGCAGGTCCACCATGATGAAGCCATTGACGCCTGCAGCTTTGGCATCTTGTAGCATGCGCTCTTCGCCGTAGGCAAGTAGTGGGTTATAGTAGCCCATGAGCAGGACCGGAGCCTTCAGACCCTTGCTTCGGGCCTCTTTGACAATGTTCAGACATGAAGTCGTTGTTGTGCCGTTGGCCAACGCGATAGTGTTCGCCGTCTGAATTGTCGGTCCGTCTGCAATAGGGTCGGTGAAGGGCGTTCCCAGCTCAATGATGTCGGCGCCACCAGCTTCCATACCCAGCAGGATGTCGGCCGTCTCTGCTATCGTGGGGTAGCCAGCAGTCGTGTATGTCACCAAAGCCGCCCGGCCCTCGCTCTTTGCGCGGGCAAACGCCTGTCGGATGCCCTCTGCCATGGTGGCTGATCTCGTTGACGAAGGATGGATCGTACGATCGGGGGCGCTCTCGTCGGTGGAAGGGAGCAGGGTGTATTGTGAGAGGATAGCAGCAGTAATAAAGAGTCTTGTGAGTCAATGGCTGTTCGGCGTCCGGCGGCCGTCAAACAAAATTGGACGTCCGAGTCAGATGAGCTCACCATGCAGGGTCCAAATCTCGCCCCTCCTCGACTGGCCTCTCCAATCGTATCCATCTTGTACCGACACATACCATCAAGAGGCTTCGGAAGTTCCGGTGTACGACTAGCATCTATTGCGCATTGTTGTCTGCGACAATCGCGCAACGAATATTTCCTAACAATGGCCAGTATCAAGAACAGCCATGAAATGACAGGATTCGGATTTGCCCATCCTTGACCACGGTGAGCAGTGAAAATCAGGTCAGCTAATGACACAACGTGTCTTTCCAAAGGCCGATGTGAGCATATCACCCAATGCCGCCGGCGCGAAGAACCAAGGCGAACGCAGGATGAAGGCGGACCCCAAGATTGCTCGCTTGAGCACGATACGATGCCAAGCAGATCCAAGGCGTCTCTGGACACCTTGCTGGACGCCGCTGAGGACAACAGCAGACCTATAGAAGATCTTGCCCATCGCCTATCATTTTTCAGAGCTGATGTTTTGATCCTGCACCAACATGGCGCGTCTCTACTGTTGCGGCGGTCTTGGCTCCGTGGCGCCAATCAGGGGCGCATTTACGCGCCCATCCAGTCTTCGAGGATGCGTCGCCACTCACAACCGCATGCGATCCTTCTCGATGCCTGGCTGCGGCGTCGTTGGCGGCTACATGACGAACGATTGCTCCCATGACGAAGTCTCTGGCGCCAACGACAGCCTGGCGAGGTGAGTCGTCTCGTTCAAATTGAACATAGTAGCCACGTCCACGGGCCTCCGGCCATGACGCTGCTTGTTGCTACGACTGCACGGATCTCATTGGTATAGTTGTACTCCTTTCCTTTCATCTTCTTCTTCAGGCTGCTGGACGGCCGTAATATTGCATTGAATAATCGTTAGGACCGGACTTCATGCTTGGAAGCAACTGGGCACCATGCCGTGGGGCCTTCCGACACCGTCATTCCAGAATGCGCCGCGATCTGACAGAGAAGGCAATTCAAACACAACACAGTCACTTCTCGACAAGGAGCTGCAAAGTGCAGTGCCAGCATGTGCGCGGACTTGTCTAGACAACTTCATCCGGACACAATTCAACCCACGATGTCTCGCAGCAGATTGCATATGCCGGTTCACCTCTAATTCGAAACCAGAGTATTCACTCGGAGAGCTCGCACTGAAGTGCGTAAAAGGACCAAGCTGCGATGGCGTTGAGATAACTGAGAAAGCCGCGGCGGTGGCATACAACTTGTG